>OZ014530.1:119078474-119254250 GCA_963966105.1 Volucella zonaria
GAAAATCATTGGCCTATAGAAAATCACTTTCAGGAATATCCAAATTGTAAACAGGAAGAGAGAAAACTATACCAACGGTCGTGTTGAATCGTTAACGTGGATCATCCATTTAATATTGTACTACCCCGTGTATCTTCATGGATTCGCCCAGTGCGAATCATCGCTTTCATCGCAGAGTCGGAAATTGTCAATTGAAACTTCCCATCAACTTCGACCTCAAGAAATCTATAACGCTAAAAGTGAGCTGGTCAAATGGCTGCAACATATTTGCTTTGAAGAAGATATTTGATTTTATCAAACACATGGTCATTTTGGTAAGAACTCTCAAATCGCTAATCTATCTCCCTTTTTAGATGATGAACGGATATTACGCGTTGGTGGAAGGATCCAGAAAGCCAACCTCTCGTTAAACATCCAATCATTTTACCAAAGGCACATCCCATAACGAAGCTCATTGCTGTCGACTATCATCAACGCATGCTTCATCCTGGCGTTTCAGCGTTATTCGTTTTGATCCGTCAGGAGTTTTGGATAATTGGCTGCAGAAATTCGCTTCGAAAGAAAACACATGATTGCATCAAGTGCTTTCGACAGAGGAAAGCTACATCAACACAAATCATGGGAAATTTTCCATCGCAGCGGATACAAGCAAGTCGGGCATTTTTACATTGCGGATGTGACTATGCTGGTCCCATCGCAATCAAAACAAAAATTGGGAGAAAAACCTATCAAACTCAAGACTACATATCGCTATTCGTGTGTATTGCCACAAAGGCAATACACTTGGAACTAGTAAGTGATCTGAACGCACATCGTGGGAAGCCATCGCATATATACTTCGACAATGGTACAAACTTTCTCGGGTCCGCCATGCATAGAGTTACTATGTCCAATCATCATAACGCATTAGTAGCGGAATCCCTTGCACGCGATGCCATCACCTGGCACTTCATTCCTCCTTCAGCACCACATTTTGGTAGCTTATGGGGGTGAAGTCAGTTAAGCAACAGACACTGTCGTTGGTTCTGACGTTCTTACATTTGAACAACTTTGCACTCCCCTTACCCAAATCGAAGCCCTTTTAAATTGTTGTCCTCTGTGTCAAGCTCCTGATAATGACTTAGACCCATTAAACCCAGCACATTTCAGTATAGGTGAATCCTACTCAGCTGTGCCGGAACCACCGCTTGAAATCATCCAAAATCGGCTGTCTTCTTGGAAATCACTGCAATCGAAAATACAAGGGTACTGGAGTCGCTGGAGTATGGAATGCATAACTTCGTTACAACAACGTCCTTGATGGTTGCAGACACAATCTCCAAGTAAACGATTTGGTGGTAATCCAGGAGGCAAATGGGCTATGGGACGAGTCATTAACATCCATCCCGGAAAAGACGGACATGTCAGAGTCGTTACCTTACGTACAGCTAATGGGAGTCTCGTTCGACCAATTCATAATGTACTCGTATTATAATTGTTCACATAGGATAAGAAAAAGTTCAGAATTGTCTAAGCCAGTTCACAACTGTGTCGAAGATCGTTTTCTCTTCCACTTGGATTTCGAACACAGAACAGATAAGTAATAAAATATGTTATATTGTTCATTTTTATATTTTTTGTCGCCTTTTCCTTACACTCACATTCAGTTCAAGTGCTGGTTCTTCATTTTTCTGAGTCTCATATTCTCAAACAGAAACCCTAAACTAAAAACATTCGCAAATGTATTGTAGTATTGCAGAAGCCAAAAAAAAGTTTACAGGATTAAATCCAAACCGCCCTACCTACCCTACCTACCACCTAATCTTATGTCTCAGTTGTGAAAAACTCAACTCAATGCGAAAAAAATTTAATAAACACTAAGAAAATCTTAACCGATGACAGAGATAATACCTAACCAACTACCCCTGCTTCTTTTTTTAGTCAAATCAAATCAACCGATTCGAAACAACACAGCAAATTAGCAAAAATCTCCAAGCCTCGAAAGACTTGATCAGTATCAAACCAATATCCAAGCTCCTCACTACCATCTCAAAACAGCAAGCCAATATATCTTTAATCACCCAATTCAGTAGCACAGACTCACAATCCTCAGGCGAATTAATTTCAAACAAATGTTTCAACAACAGCATAAAATAAACCCACTGACAAAAACGAAAGCAAACTACTTCATAAAATAATTCTGATCGCACCCCAGCATTTACCTCATCTCCTCTCTCTGGAGTTACCAAAAGTAATCAGTATTTTATATCCTCCGTAGATGAAAAAGACGACACCATCCAATAATCATGTAACCTACATTCCCAGAAAAGGGTTCGTTGATCATTGTTCTAGTCTACCGGTTGGCTCGACCTCTGGCCGGCAGTGTCGCATCAATCATCCTCAAACGGATTGACACAGCAGTTCAGAACTTGTACTTCTGCAAGGCCATGCCAGAATAGAATACAATGGAATGTAAAAGGTTATATAAATAATATTACGAGCTTAATATTCTTCTAAAAGAACAAAATCCTGATATCCTATTGTTACAGGAAACCCAGTTCAGTTTCAGTTTTTTTGTTCAGTTTATATGTATTTTTATTGTATCACTTAATGTACTCTTACTTGCTAGACAAAAAAATGCTTAAAAATTAGCTTAATTAACTTAAAATTATCTTATTCTAACTTACTGACCCCATGCGGGCACTCTAAGTTAACCCTAGCACTTAAATTATGTCTTTCGACGTATCTTACTATTATACTATACTATTTATATTCATTATAATTAAAACTAAGAAAACATTTTTTACAAAAAAAAACTTAATTACAGCACTGTTTTTTTTTATTTTATTATAAAACTTAAAACTAAAATCCTACAAACTACCTAAAAATAAATCTTAATCTAATACATACATACATACATATATATATATATATATCTATATATATATATATATATATATATATATATATATATAATGTATATATACCTAATATATATATTATATATATATGTTTTTTTTTTCATTTTTTATTTTTATTATTTTTTTTTTTGTTTTTATGTATATTTTTTTCTTAAATCTAACTTAAACCTCCTAAAACTATGTAAGCCGGCCGTGGCTAAAAGAATTAGGCGACCCACTTTGCTTCACATGAAGCTACCAAGTATTGGTTGCCCGCGCCCTGGCAACAGTATAAGGGTATTCATAACCCCTTAGGGGCGCGTAAATTATATAAAAAAAAAAAAAAGTATTGGAGGAATTCGGCGACGAAGCATCCTCTCCCTCACAAAGCCACCAAAATTGTTGGTGCTGCTGAGCAACACCCCTCCTGTCGCGACTCCCTACCGCCCTTCTGAACCGGAGATGCTCCGCACTGCCGTGTGCGACGTCTCTGTCGTAGTTGAGTCGCCTGTCCGCAGCTGTTCGAGCAACGTGAAAGATTAGCGGCACAGCCAATCTGTCCTGGATCAGACCTTTGCTATCTAGGTAGAGGAACGCTTCTGGAGGAACATAGCCGTCAAAGCGAACTCTCTCATGTTACATATAATTAGGGTAGTAAGCCCCAGAGATCAGGTTGTTCGACGAAGTCATTGCTCTTGCAATGTGCCTTCGAGTCAACTTAATAACAAAATTGTCCACTCTTATTAGGTTCGCCCTATTGTACAAGACCTCATTGCGATAGAATTTTATGCACTCAGACTCTGGTGTTCTGTATAACCGAAGACAAGCCCTAAGGCAAGCCCTCTCAAACACCCAAATCTTTTCCAATAAACTTGCTCTCACGTCGAACGACACGGGATATCCAAATACAAGCATAGGCCGGATAAGGGCCATGTAGCAGATCACCTTCACCCTCGCATCGAGTTGGCTGTTGTAAAACAGTCTCCTTGTAAGGGCAAAAGCACCTCTGGCTCTGGCCAGAGCAACATCTATATGTTTGTTAAAATACAGATATTGATTTAGCCAGATCCCAAGGTATCTGACTACATTTCGACAAGCAAGTGGCTGTCCATGTTGTCCGACGATAGAGAACTTTCGCCAATTCTTTCTGGTATCCCTACACGCCCCAGACAAAGGCGTCCTAATTGAAGTTGATTTTCAACTTCCAGTTGTCGCAATATCGCTTAATTTTGTCGAAGTCACGTTGCAAAAGTGTATTAATGACCTCAATCTTTGGACCTGATCTGTACGCAATTAAGTCGTCTGTGTACGCTATGGCATGGTTAAGTGAACCTATCAGATCACTTGTGTAAATGTTGAATAGGATCGGCGAATTTACCGCACCTTGTTGGAGACCGTTTTTAATGTTAAATGTTCCAGCGGAAGTCACATCGCCATTCTTCACGATGGACTGTCTACTGGAGAGCATATCAAAAAAAATATACAGCAGTGGTGTACTAATGCCCAACCTGTCTAACTTGAAGAAGAGTCCCTCTAACCATACGGTATCGAAGGTCTTTTCCAAGTCAATCAGGCAGGCACCAGTGCACTGTTTCTTGCCTTTGTTCCATTGGATATCAGAAACCAGTTTGAGCGCAGCATGAATGATATCATGCCCCGACTTGAAACCGAATTGATTATCCGGAACGATATGTTTGTCTTCAACCCACTTAGTCAGGACTCTATTGATCACCTTCTCGAAAACCTTACTGATGTTTGGAAGAAGACTGATCGAGCGGAGATTTGCCGGATTGGAAGTACGGGTATCTTTATCCCTTTTGGGAATGGGATGTACCACCGCAGTTTTCCAATGCGCTGGATAATGTGCATTATTCATTGCATTATTAAACAAGGTGGTGTAAATGTCCACCGCTTCTAGTGGGAGATGTCGAAGCACAATGTTTGGTATTTCATCGGTTCCCACTGATTTCTTACTTCAAAGTGATTCGAAGATCGTTTGGGGCTCTTCCTTCGAAATGAACGGTGGTAATACCCTTTCGTTGGTGATGACATTATTTGCCATATTCTCGTCATTGAACTGGGTGAAACTCGATTCTCCAGGTCGTGGTTCGGGCCAATGATGTCATTCGCCTTGTACACTTCCTGGAAAGTCGCTCCTATGGCCTCTACCTTCTCCTGCGGATCCTCGATGACAAAGAAGTTGTCATCATCAACTGCCTCATTTTGATCGATACCTGCTGCTACAAGTATTTGTTCGTTGTTCGGGTGATTTTGAGACATGGAAGGTCATTTTGATCTTTTCTCCAAAATATTTTATTTATTTGCGGGAACATATTCGGGTTGCTGGTGTTTACAGCCCGAATTTTATTGTTCCAATACAAACTTACAGAATTTCTGTAATTTTCCTT
This sequence comes from Volucella zonaria, assembly GCA_963966105.1. Lineage (NCBI taxonomy): Eukaryota > Metazoa > Arthropoda > Insecta > Diptera > Syrphidae > Volucella > Volucella zonaria. The sequence goes on from OZ014530.1 coordinate 119,083,762, forward strand.
TATTAATATCTGGAGGTTCTTAATCGACGACTTCAATGTCATGATTTCCGGGTTATGTCTGTCAGTAAACTGTCTGTACAAGGTTTTTATTTTGACAGCAGTCTACTTTTATGTCGGTGCTGTGCGTCAATGGTTGCGTTGCGGAATAAGTCTTCGTTACCAGTGTGTTGATACCGAGATATCGTTTTGTCCATAGTTCATTTAATTGTCTCGTCCATTAGTTTTAGGTACCCGCCAATCTCCTCGTTTGACAGATCTCTATTGGACGGTGGGTAGAGCGAATTCGAGGAGAGTGCTCTCGTCAGCGTTCTGGAGAAGTGTGTCCAACGCACCCTACTATAATTGTAGGAATACCTTTGGACAAACTCTTCCAATTCCGTAGTTTCGTTGGGAACAGTTATTTCGGTGCTGAGACCGCAATGATCACTGTCATACACGAAAGTGTGTAGACAGTTTGTAGTGTGTTGGTTAGTGCATGTCAGTTGTATTCGTGAGTCGAACAGCAGAAGATCCAAATAGGACCCGTGTCTGGGAAACTATCCGTGGCCTTAAGCCCGAGTCGATACATTATGCTGTGTTGACCCCACCAATTGAATAGTAGGTTCCCTCTGGTATTTGGTATATTCTTTCCCCAATCACTATGTTTGGCGTTGAAATCTCCGCCGATAATAAAATAGTTGTCTTCCAATTCCAGCCTCAGGAATCGAAAAAGTGTCTCGAGCTCTGAGATGAATAAGGTGGATTGAGTAGCCTTAGATGCATAGACAGATACCATGTATAGCAGCTTTCCACTATGGAGGGGAATATACACGATGCATGCTTCCAGCACTTGGAACCTACGTACTGCACGACTGTACGCAGTACTGTCCCTTTCTTACAAAGATCGCAACGCCTCCTCCTTTAATGGAGTTGGGTCGGTTTCTTCGTAATATTTCATATCTTCTATGCCTCATTTTGTGTCTTTTAGTAAGCTTAGTTTCGCTAACCAAAATCACATCAGGGGCTTGGTCTTTAAGCAACTTAAACAGTCCGGCTCGTCGTTCGAACCTAATTAGTGAATTCACATTCACTGCAAGGACTTTCAGGGTTCGCTCCGCCACGCACGTACCCATTACGGCAAAAGGTGCGTTAAGCCAGGCAGCAGCGTGTATATTTGATCCACCCTCGCAGTCTGTTCAGTTAAATGACATTGGAGCTGAGCCATCTGTCCCTGGATAGAGAGCAAGATAGCTAGCATGTCAGGTACTGATTCCGGTGCTCTAGGCGCTGGGGCCTGAGAGGCAACCTTCGCTTGCTGTACCGTATTTCCCCTACCTGCCGCCATTTGGGCTTTGGTAACCTGGGGAGTAACGGTTGGTGTTTGTAAATGCACGGGTGGACGTTTAACTTCCACCTTCTGCTGCTGAGCCAGATTTACTCTTTTGATGTATTAGAATTTGGAACATCCCCGATAATTTGCGGTGTGTCCCGTGTTCCTACATAAGGCACAAGAGAGTTGGCTTTTTTCCGATGCTCCGTCTTTACCTAGAGCGCATTCCTCTGACTTGTGGTCCTTTCCACATTTCACCCATCGAGGCTGCATTTCGCAGCTCGAGGCGGCGTGCCCGAACCTTTGGCAGCGAACACATTGTGAAATGTTTTCGCTTCTCTTTAATTTTTCCCAGTGTACAATCTGGTAGTCTAGGACTTTGATGCTCCTTAGACCATCCAGTTTGCTATTGGGACTTAGCTGAACCAGGAAGAACGGTAGTTTCCGCTTCTCCCTTTCAGCTCTAGAAGTGACAAACCGCTTAACCCCCACGAATTGGAGCCCTTCGCACTCCTTCTCTTTCAGCAGTGCAAGGAGCTCCTCCGGATCAGCCGACGGTTCTAATCCCCTAAGCAGCATTGTTTGCAGCTTTTCACCCTTAGGGGTGTAGGAGAAGAACTCCGTCGTCGAATCCTTCAATAAACTTTTGATTTTGTAGTAGCGCTCCACTCTTTGTGCCAGTGTCTGTTATTGTTGTTGTTGTAGATTTTGAGTGGACTGGCTTAACGGCTTGATCATCAGACGACATCATGCTATCTGCTGACCCCGCTACTGGGATAGCGGACCGCTTCGTTCCACTCATCGAACTTTGATTTATGAGTTTGTTATTGACACTAATTGCCTTTTTCTGATATTAAAACAAAAAAAATTAAAAAAAAAAAAGAAAAGAAACTTTGTCAGAGGTTGGGAAGCGAACCCACAACCCCGAGATTAGTTGACCGAGTCTTTACCACTTTGGCTACCGAACACTTGTGAAGTTATACTTAAAAGTATAATTATTTACTTCTGACACTTGTAAAGCCGAACATGAAAGGCTTCTGCTCTCTGCGGAGGTCAATGAACGACTGTTACAGGAAACCCATTGCACATATAGATTCTCTCCACATCTACCCTTGTACCCTTTAACAAGGCACAAATTTTCCATAGAACATCCCCTCGAAGCAGGGTATCGCGGTGCTACTTAAAACTAATATTCCTTATAAAATTGTTGCCTTAACCTAAAACTTACTAGTCTATGCCATTGAGCTACAACTCTCAATCTTAGCGCCACAACCTTTTTCTAAAAATGATTTCGACAACTTGCAGCAGTAGGTAAAAGCCGACCTTGTACTAGCAGGTAATGTTAGTGCTTGTAGCGAGGTCCACTTCTACGAACAGTCGTGGAGCTTTTCTTTAAAGTTTCATAGCAAGCTCTGATTTATCAATTCTCAACGACGGTTCCCCACCCCATTTGCTCTACATCACACCGTAACCCACATACAGTAGATATCACGTATGCTTCTCCGAACTTTTGCCTAAAATTTCCTGGCGTGCTCTTTTGGATTTACATAACAATGATCAGTTTTCCAATATCACTACCATTATATTTGAAAAAAAAATCAAACTACTACAACAATTTTATGCACTCCTACATCTAAAACAGTCAATTTGGAACTATTCCAAACACTCGCCAATTATAATCTAAATAACCGTTAGCATTCTTCTTCTACAAAAAAGGAAGCTAAACGTAGTAGCACTAGCATTTCCATCCTCCAGTCTTCAAAATATATCGAAACCAAACACACCTGAGTTTCAAACCACTACATCACAACAATGCTTTCCTTTCTCCTGCTCCAAAAACACGAAAAGATCAAAAAATATCAAAAGTTACTGAAAAGCAAAAAAAGTCATAAAAACACGTGCCCGAAAGCTATACGAGTTGATCGGCAACAAGAAAGCGTGCTTGGTTTTGGATGACGAAACTTATGTCAAAGCCGACTTTACTACTCTTCCAAGTTTACAACTCGCAATTTTACAACTCGTTTGAAGCTGAGATTCTTTCGCAATCAACAACATCGATTGGGATGGAAAAATTCTGTGAACACAGAAGCTCATCGTTTATTACAACGGGAACAATTAACGGAGAAGTGTACATTAACGAGTGCCTAAAAAAACGGTTGATTCCTTTCTTAAACAAACACGAGGGTAACTGTCACCAACCTTATGAAGGACATTCGAAAGAAGTTGAGGAAAGAATGGGAACGCAAATAATTTTTTTTATTTTTTGTAATTGTGAATGAATTTAATAAAAACAGAGTTTTAAAGCAAATAAAAAAAATTTACATGAATTATGAAAATATTTTTTTTTTTACTTCAAAGTAAAAATCCAAATTTTATTCGTTTCAGTCCTTAAATCGAACTTATCGCGTATAAAAAAGCAAACGTTGCTTTCTGTAGACTACTGAAATCGAGCAAGCTCAGATTCTTCAACGAATTCTCCTCTGCTATTAATCCACATTCTCCCATGAACAAAATTTGGCATAACATACGTTGTTTCTCCGGGGATTATGTTAAGCAGATAAAAAAGGTTATCAATACGCCAGCGGGCTCCATGTTTTTTTCTCAAGAAATCGGTAACTACTTCTCGCAAAGTTGGACCTTTGCCTCAAATGACAAACATTTTCCTACTACTTTCAAATTAAGGAAGCGAGAAGTTCTGAACTTAATTCCTGCAACTGCTTCCAATTTAGAAACATTACAAGAATAATATTACAAAAGACATAATTTCTCACAGAATTCGATTACTGCTTACAATGTGTCAAAGGTAAAACTCCTGCTCGTGGCCGAATTCCATATCCAATGTTAAAAAATCTGCCTCTTATTGCAAAAACACTAATTGTAAGGTTGTATAACATAATTTTAGAGAATGGTATCATACCTCAAGGTTGGAAAACGGCCTCGATTATCTCCATCTCCAAGCCAAAAAAAGATTCGACTAAAGTTGATGGGTGTCTTATCCAAACTCCCCGAAAAAATTGTTGCAAGCTGACTTCGTTGATTAACAGAAATAAAAAATCTATAAGTAAGAACCAAGTGGGATCTGAGCTAATGCAAGGTTGTATTGACGCCCTTCTTTTTCACATTGACTTCGTAGCAAATAACGGGCTGTCCGCTCGAAACCATGTTTCGATCCTTGACTTTGAAAATGCTCTCGACCAGATAGATAGACATTCACCTGGCGCTAAGCAAACTCAAAGAATGGAGCATTGGTCCACAAAATTTCGGTTACATAACTGCGTTTTTGACCAACAGAAATTTTTGTGTCAAAATCGGGAATGCATAGTCTAATACAGTGCCACTATTCAACGGCTTCCCCCATGGATCACCACTTTCTGTAATACTTTTCTCGATCGCATTTGCGAAATAAACAAAAATATAAACAGACGTAAGCATCTGGTACACTGCGTTTGCGCTGACGATGTTTATACTATACTTTGCAAACTTAATGATCCAAATATGTTACATTCAACTCTTTCTAAAGTTCTGAATGACACTGTAGATTTGTCCTCAACCTCAGGTGCCAGTTTGGCTCTCAATAAGTATAAAGTTCCTCATATTTGCCGGAAAAAAACTTCTTCAGTCTCAGACTTATTGGTACATAATGTAAAAATAGAATCAGTATCTAACTTAAATATTCTTGGTTTGTTATTTAATTGTAAATATAAAAGGAAAAATCCTTGTTTAGAAATTAAGAAATCTCTAGCTGTTATATAACAAGAATGCCTATTTTAAGTAAAATCGACTTCCCATTGTGTATCTACGGCAAACGCCCGAAGTCTACACTAAACATCATCAAGCCGTCCTACCGTCAAGCGGTCCGTAGAAGTTTAAATGCTTTTCCCACCACACCTGCCAAAACATTTTTGCGGAAGCTAGCCCTCCCACCCTTGAACAACGCTGCATGGAAGTATCGGCGACATTGCTGTGCAAAATCTGTTTCCATTTTAGACGTAGATGTGCTTCGATGCTTGAAGCGGAAAACCGAGCAAAGGATTCCATCGTCAGTGAAAGCTCATTAAAATTCAGCAAAATTTTAAGCATACCAGCTCACTTCTTCCCCAAATACACAGCCTCTGCCATCGTGGTCCATCATGGCCGATTCCATTATATTAAGCCTCTGCAAATAACAAAAAATGCAGTTAAACAATAGTATATATCGATCAATATTCTTAAGCATATCTGTGGACTTGGCCTCTAAAAGATGAAAATTTATTTGTATGGATGGTTGAAATACAGCGCACAATACTGCTTTCGCCGTCACACTGGAAAATGGTACACTCCTTAAGCAAGGCATAATGCCGAATACCGCCTCTATTTTTGTCACCGAAACACAAGCTATTTTGGAGGGGCTGCTGTTAGCGAAAAATGATAACGGTAATAACGTGATTTGTACAGATATCCTTGCAATGCTGCAGGTAATTTCTAATCCTAAAAACAATTCTCAGCTAATCTCCCGCATTCGAGACATTCTCTTTGAAAAACTTGATAATACCTGTTCGTAACATTTCTCTTACACTATGTAACGCACATCGGCGATAAGCGTTGCTGTGCGGCGAAGTGCATTTTTAAATGAAATTTATGACAGCTTCGTATGGTTTCTCTTCCGATGTTCTCCGACAAAATTGCTTCGCGGAATGTGTTTACCAATCGCAGTGTATTGTTGACAAAATGTAAGCAATAGAAAAAGAAAACAATTTAGCAATGTCTGTGTATCTATTTGAAAAAACAACCACTCGATATAGCACAAAATTACACCAAAAGGTCAGCAGAACCTGTTGCTTCATTATGAGAGGACGGCACTGACCAACTAAATAACCTAGGTTCACGACAGAGAGATGCTGCGGGTTGGAAAAAAGTATGCACATTAAACATGGTACCTATGGATTGAATAAACATGATACCATTCAACAACGAACTTGTATTAAATTTTGCGTAAAAAACGGATTTAATGGTGCGCGAACGTTGGAAATGTTGGATAAGTGTTTCGGCAACGATTTTCTAAAGAAAACGGTTGTTTACCAGTGGCACGAGCGGTTCAAAAGTGGTCGTGAGTCAATCGAAGATGATGAACGCAGTGGCAGACCATCGACATCGAAAACCGACATTGATGAAGTAAAAGAAAAGTTGGTCAATAGCCGCAAATTAACCATCAGAGAGATAGTGGAGGACTTGAACATTGCCTATGGATCCGTCCAAGACATTTTGGTTAATGATTTGGGTTTCCCTCGTATAGCAGCAAAGTTGGTGCCAAAAGACCTCAATTTCATGCAAAAAAGAGACCGTGTTGACGTCGCAAAAGAGAAGATTTGCGAGGCTGATTCCGATCCCACATTCATCAAAAGGATCATTACTGGAGACGAGACGTGGGTTTATGAGTACGACACGCAATGCAGACATCAGGCAAGTGAATGGCGTTCATCAAATGAGCCGAGACCAAAAAAACCACGTCGTTTTCAGTAAAAAAAGAAGGCAATGCTCACAGTTTTCATGGATTACAACGGTCTAGTGCATCATGATTTTTGCCAGAACCCCAGACAGTAAACAAAGAGTATTATTTGGGCGTTAGGATACATTTGCGTGAAGCAGTTCGCCGAAAGAGACCAGAACTGTGGGCAGAAAACTCGTGGATTTTGCACCATGACAACGCACCGTCGCACAGTGCCATCATTTGTAATTTGTTGACGAAAAATGCAACAAATACCATTCAACAGCCACCGAATTCACCTGATTTAGCTACCTGTGATTTCTTTCTGTTCAATCGAGTTAAAAAAAACTACTACGGGGAACACGTTTCATCAGCCGAGAGGAAGTAATGGAAACATCGCAGGAACCACTGATGGACATCCCGAAAACCGAATATAAAAAATGATTCGAGGATTGGATCAAGCGCTGGCATAAGTGGGTGGGGATAAACGAAACAAAAACAAGAGTGAAAAACAAAAAATAAATAAAAATGAACAAAACAAAGAAAGGATTAATGAATATGAATAATAAAGTGAAGTTCTCAGTAGCTCACACTTTTAACTCCACAGAGATCCTTATGGGTTTTCTTAACCGAAAATGTGACCAGAACAATTAAAATGAATTTGTAAATGGAGTGTCTGTGCTCATCCTCGTCACATGTCGTGCTCTCGGAAGCTGTCATTTTCAGTGCGGAGTTGAGCAAAGCTTCAATCAAGTGTTCTTCGTGTCGTATTTTTGGAAATTGGCTTTCAAAAAGTGTTTGCATACTTTTGACATAAGCTTCAAATGCTAGAGAAGGAACAGTTAACTTTCCAAATTCGGATGATGTGTCATAAGTGTTATAAGCTCGGAATTTTATTAACAGAGGTTGTTCTCGAAATTTGTCTGTTTTATCTACGATGGCGGGTCAATAAGTCCGTGACTTTTTGTCAGTCCTGTCAAAATTTAAACTTGCTGCGTCAGTTAGTTTGTGTTTGACAGCTATTTTTATCAGACTACTCACTAATTTGAGGAGAAAATGGAAAAAAGTGAATTTCGTGTGCTTATTAAGAATTATTTCTTGCGAAAAAAAACCATTACCGAGACCAAGGCTAAGCTTGATAAATACTATGGGGACTCTGCACCATCGATTTCAATGGTAAAAAAGTGGTTTACTGAATTTCGTTGTGGCCGTACAAGCACTGAAGATGCCGAACGTCCTGGACGCCCAGTTGAGGTCTCTACACCCGAAACAATCGAAAAAACTCACGATATGGTGTTGGCCGACCGAAGATTGAAAGTGCGAGAGATTGTGGAAGCCGTAGGGATCTCGCATGGCTCAGTGATTTCAATTTTGAATGATCACTTGGGCATGAGAAAGCTTTCCGCAAGATGGGTGCCGCGTTTGCTCACAGTCGACCACAAACGCAATCGTGTAACAACTTCACAGGAAGGTTTGGCGTTGTTTAATCGCAATATGGAGGAGTTTTTGCGCCGTTTTGTAACCGTGGACGGACAACACACCAGAGAACAAACAACAGTCAAAACAGTGGGTTTCTAAGGGTGAATCGGCGCCAAAGAAGGCCAAGGTGGGTTTGTCAGCCAATAAAGTTATGGCGACTGTTTTTTGGGATGCACGCGGGATAATCCACATTGACTACCTTCAAAAGGGAAGAACAATCAATGAGGAATATTATGCCAACTTATTGGACCGATTCAATGACGATTTGAAAAAAAAACGACCTCATTTGGCCAAGAAAAAAGTTCTTTTCCACCAAGACAATGCAAGGGTGTACACATGTGCAGTTGCCATGGCAAAAATCCATGAATTGGGCTATGAATTGCTCCCTCATCCACCCTATTCTCCAGATTTGGCTCCGAGCGACTACTTCTTGTTCCCAAACCTGAAGAAATGGCTTGGTGGAAAAAGATTTGACTCCAATGATGAAGTCATCTCGCAAACAAAGGCCTATTTTGAGGACCTCGACAAATAATTTTTTTTGGAAGGGATAAAAAAATTGGAGAAGCGTTGGACAAAGTGTATAGAGCTCAAGGGAGACTACGTTGAAAAATAAAATTATTTTTTTATCAAAAAATCTGTGTTTTAATCCAAAAGTCACGGACTTATTGACCCGCCCTCGTATTATGAACAGAGTGCGGTTTTCATAATTAAGTTTCTTATGCAGCTTAAAAACTGAAAACCCAGCATAAAATGTAAGTGCGGCTTTTTGCAGCTTCTGTGAACATCCTTTGGATATAACTAACATACTTCTGTCTCACTGGTATCACCATCAAATTCGTCAGCGCAACTATTGGTATGGTATTCGATACTGCTCAGAATATATATTCCCATTAAGTGATCTTCTAATGGAGCTTTTGTGTGGAATTCTTAATTGTCATTACACTTAAGATCTTCGTGCAATAACGACTCAGCCTCAGAATCGTATTTTGAATTTTCTGGCGACTTTAAATTTTTGAAAATAATTTGCTTCAAATTTCAAATAAATGTGTAGGCTGAAGGGGTCTATTCGTATGATCCCCCATTTGATCGAGCCATTGAAAATAAATTTTCTGCAACATCAGTATTAAGTTGTGCAATTAGAAAGAATTGCTGGCCATTTTTAAGTTTTTCCCATATTAGTTCTATAGCAAGTAAAGTTCGTAGTAACCCTCAATATGGCTTCTTCATCTTACCGGTAGATTCCAATAACGATATCCACTGCCTAGCAGTTTTAATGGACTACAGAGTCTCGCTATGTAGTGAAATAGGGTGTCGATTAGGGTTGCTTGTATTTAAACTATAACTGTTTAAGTTGTCCAAATGGTCATTTATTTTGCTTAAAAAAGTTGCCGTTGAGGCAGCAATCTTCTTGTTGTGCAAGAGTTGAAACCACGCGACCATTATACGCGTCGTAGGTGCATGATTCAGCTCGATCCTCATTTTCAACGCAAAATGTTGTTCTCCGATGGGCCCCATTTTTGGTTAAATGCATATGTAAACAAGCAAAATTGCCGAATTTGTAATGAAGAAAACCCAGAAGCTTTTGTTGAGACGCCCTTACAACCATTAAAACTCATTGTTTGGTGTGCTTTATGGTCTGGTGGAATCATCGGCCCATATTTCTTTAAGGGCGATGCAAGCCAGAATGTTACCGTCAATGGAGAGCGCTATAGAAACATGATTTCTGACTTCTTCGTTCTCAGTTGAGTGGCATTGACGTGGCAGAACTTGGGTTTCAACAAGATGGTGCAACATGTCACGCGGCGCGCGACACCATCAATTTATTGGGGGAAACATTTGCTGAGCGCATAGTTTCGCGTAATGGACCTTTGAACTGGCCTCCACGATCCTGTGATCTCACACCTTTGGGGATATTTGAAGTCAGTAGTCGATGCCGATAAACAAGAGATGTTGGACGATTTGGAAGTCAACATTCGCCGTGTTATTGCTGGTATACGGTCCCAGTTGCTCAATAAAGTTGTCGAAAATTGGACTTCATGATTGCGCTTCTTTCGATCTAGCCGTGGCGCCCTTATGCCCGATATTATATTGAAACACTAATGGCATAAAGTCATCTATTAAATAAATATCATAGACATTAACATTAGCTTCAAGTGTTTTATTTCATATTGAATGTGTATATCTCCAAAGGAAACACCCTCTATATGTGGTATATTTATTAAAGTACGAAATATAAAAGACTTAAAGGCAAAAATGCGAAACCCATCGAATATCCTAACCTTGATTCAACTTCTGCTCCAATCTCACATAGCCTACAACTTCCAGTACCTGAATCAGTACAAGATTATTTACTAGTGTTCAAACAAATGTTAGAGTAGTTTCTGGATTTTTAGGGAATAACGAAGTTGAAAATTACTGAGAAGTAGTTGAAAACATGTCAGACAATTTTAAAACTATGGGTTGCAGAATGTTTCTAAAAGTACATATGCTGAATGCTCATTTAGATAAATTTGAAAACAGCATGGGCGCGCACTCAGAAGAACAAGGAGAACGTTTTCATCCAGATATCATGGACTCCGAACAAGGTTTTCAGGGATAATACAACGAAAATATGATGGGGGACTACATTTGGGGTTTAGTGAGAGAAAGTACTTATAAACATAAGAAAAAGTAATAAGATTGACTTTTAAACTTTTTTCCACTATTTTGTAATTTGATTTGATATTAAAAGTTGATCAAAATTATATATAAATATATTTTTTCGATTTATCAATAAATAAAAATATAAACTATGGATTTTCTAAAATATTAGTCAACTGTTCTGCTGAATACAACAGCAAACTTTTTCAGGCCATATATTTTTATTTCGTCTTACTATCGACAAATCTGTCGAAATTTCACACCCTGTTATCAAAGTCAAAATTCGTGTTGACCTGTGTTATTCACAATGAAATAAACACACACACTCCCCCATACCCCACATCACAGGCGTAGGTGAAAAGGGAATATTATGTTTGTGTAAAATAAGTAAAAAGGAATCCGCTATTTGTGTGTGTATTTTTTTTTTGAGCACATTCCTTTCGCTTCATTTTCATTATCACTCAATTTACGAGCAGAAGGATCGTACACCCACCAAAGCAACTGACAGTATAGCACTGCGTTGGGTTAGGCCGACGAGTTATTCACATTGCAAAGTATCTATTTTATTCGACCCAACATGATGTTTGAGTGGGGTGGGTTTGTGCATAGCTCATGGGATTGGTTAGATTAGAGCGGAAATGTCTTATGCCTTATAAGTGCATATGGCAATTGTTTAGACAAAAGAGCGTAATATTTTTGTGGTACTCAGCGACGGATGTTAACTTTAGCCGCTAGAAGCACCACCATCGATTTGCTTAAATGATAGTACTATTAGTCTCATAGACGTTTGCTAAGAGATGGCGTAACTTGTATTATTCCATTGGAACATGCGTAGGAAAGTTACTGTCATTGTACGTCATTTCAGTATATGTCATTCATTTGAAGCGTAAACAACAATAATTTTTTTTCACTCAAATATGTCGAACTTTGTGCCTGAAAAAGTGTTTTTGCGGGGAGTTCTTCTTCATTACTTTAATATGAAGAAAACTGCTGCCGAAAATCATCGTATTTTGGTGGAAGGTTATGGTGAACATGCGCTAGCTGAGCGAACGTGCCAAAAGTGGTTTGCACGATTTAAAAGTGGTGGTTTTGGCTTGGAAGACGATGAACATCCTGGGCAGTCAAAAAAGTTTGAAGATAAAGAACTGGAAGCATTACTCTATGAAGATTGCTGCCAAACACAAGAAGAGCTCGCAGAATCTTTGGGTGTCACTCAAGCAGCCATTTCAAAACGTTTAAAAGCAGCTGGATATATTCAAAAGCAAGGAAATTGGGTTCCAAATGAACTCAAGCCGAGAGACGTCGAAAGACGGTTTTGCATGTCCGAAATATTGCTGGAACGCCACAAAAGGAAGTCATTTTTGCATCGGATTGTTACTGGTGATGAAAAATGGATCCATTACGACAACCCCAAGCGCAAAAAATCATATATGAAACCCGGCCAACCAGCCAAATCAACGGCAAAGCCGAATATCCATGGCGCGAAGGTAATGCTCTGTATTTGTTGGGATCAGATGGGTGTGCTGTATTATGAGCTGCTAAAACCTGGTGAAACCATCAATGGACAACGCTACCAAACACAATTAATCTGTTTGAAGAGAGCAGTGGCCGAAAAACGCCAGGAATATGCGACCAGACACGAGGCAATAATTTTCCATCATGACAACGCTCGGCCCCACGTTGCTATTCCGGTTAAGAACTATTTGGAAAACAGTGGATGGGAAGTCTTACCCCACCCGCCTTATAGCCCAGACCTTGCCCCTTCTGACTACCATTTGCTCCGGTCGATGCAGAACGCCCTCATTGAAATACGGTTCACATCAGAGCAGAATATCAAAAATTGGCTTGATTCATTCTTGGCTGGCAAGCCGGCGCAGTTCTTTTGGGATGGGATCCACAAATTGCCAGAAAGATGAGAAAAAGTCAGTTTCAGATGTGCAATACTTTGAATAATACTGTTGTACATGTTTTTCTTAAATAAACATTCAAATTTTGAAAAAAAAAAAAAAAAAAAAAAAAAAACCGCACCCAATTGAACCATCATCATGCCAGAACCAGGAAGATGCATAAAACAACGAGGATGGAGAAAATCAAAAAAGCGCAGGAAAAATTTCCACAGTTCGTTTATCCGCAATTCAGCTTCTTAACAAACAAGTGGAACGCCAAGTTCCTTTTCCTACCTCATGAAAACTAGCATACAGAATATTACAAAGCTTTACCGGACACAACAAATATTTTGTAGGAGACAACAAAATGTTTCCAAGACTGCGGCTCATCTCAAAGAGTGTATCGCTTAGTTGAAAATGTATGTGAAATAGAAAAAAAAAGTTAAAGGAAGTACAAAACCACAACGCAGAAATGCGAACAATTTTATTACGCAAACTAGAAATTAAGGCACAAATACTTGAACTTGAAATTTCCAGAACCAACTTGACGCTGGAATGATTCGTAATCCATAACATATAAGTATGTAGGAATATATTCTATATATAGGTATGTACGATTTTTTAAACTAAAACAAATGCCAAGGAAGCTAGTTTTTGTTTATTACATACATGAATTAGAGTTTGTTTTTTATTTTTGCTATTTATTTAATAAAATTAGTTAATGAAAGTTTTGTCCAATGATTCCATTTGTTATTACAGCTGCCTGGTTACGAAGTATGCTTGTGGGATTTGGTCGGATTTTGATTTTGAGTCGCAATTATTGTCGAAGTACAGACAGATGTTGTGTAAGAAACAACACGCCTTCACTATTTGTGCCGCCTTCAAAGGTCATAGTGCAGTTGTCGAGGACCCAATGAGCCACGTAACCTGCTTTTTAACAAGCCTAGGGTACGTTCATGTGCTTTTGTGTTTTGTATTAAAGAAGCTTTCAACACTATGTGGTCTGGGAGTCCTAAATGGTGTCATAAGCTACGGCTCCAATGAATATCCCGAATCGCCTTATGAAAAGTAAATTTAAATTCCAACAAGTTGTTAGTAATGAATTGATTCACTTAGCAGCCTCTTGCACCATTTAAGCAATGTCGTTCAGGACTCAAAGTCCAAACTTGAGAGTCGTGGTCCTTGATAATTGGCATTAACTAACAAGCCTCCAAGTGCGCAATCCAAGTCGGTTAATGTCCTCTTTTACTTGTGCGCTACACCTAAGGTGAGGTCTTCCTCTCCTGCGTTGTCCTTCTGGATTGGATTCGAAGACTCTGCGGGCCGGAGCTGTAGTGTCCATTAGCTCTACATGTCCTAGCCATGTCAGGCGACTGATGCGCAGTTTTCTGACTAGGTCGAGCGATATCGAGCTCGTATAGTTTGTCGTTAAATTTTCTCCTCCAAAGTCCGTCAACACAGACCGGACCAAATTTAGTACGTAGGTTTTTTTTCTCGAAAAGACTGAAGATAAGTGCATACGCTTTCGATAGGATCCATGCTTCAGCCCCATAAAGCAGGTCTGGGGTGATAAAGGTCGTATATGGAGTCTCTTTTGTTTTTTGAGATAGGACTCTGCTTACTACCTCGAAATTATAGCTGTCGACTGTGGCGTTCTGTCCACTTCATCGATGTTGTGTGTTGACAGCATATACTCGGTCTTGCCCTCACTTACCGCTAAACCCATTTCGGCAGCTTCCGTTTCAATATTATATTCAATAATTTTCCAATTATATCGATATCATAGTAGCTGCATAGACTTTTGAAAGATTGTCCCCCAGTTTTCGCTTGTGAGTTCTCCTTGTCTAAGACCTTTTTTAAAATCATGGGCCTCGGTTAAGTCTTTATCGACTCTGATGGTGCAGCAATCGTTCTCAATCGTCATTCTCCGCAGACAGACGAGCTTGGCAGAGATGCCAAAACTAGATGTGACCCTATATATAACTCGTCTCTATAAATGCTGTCATAAGCGACCTTAAAATCAATGAGAAAACAATGGGTATCGATGTGGACTTCTTGAGTACTTTCCTGGCCTGAAACCCCACTGATAGTGGATAATCAGGTTGTTGACGATCTTGCATCCGATGTTGGGGAGACTTATGCCTCTGTAGTTGGAACTGGTGGATCAAGCAACCGATGCAGAGATTCCATTCATCCGGCATACAATCTTCTGACCAAATTGCATTGAATACCTCTGGCGGTAAGCCCCCTGATTCAGTTGCCTTGTTGGTTTTCAGCTTGGATATTCTTGGAATCCAACCTCTCAATATCTTCGATTGTGCGCTTCCCGTCTGACTCTCTTCCTTCGTTGCAGCGCCGCTTTATACCCTTCGTGTTTAGCTATGTTACACGTGCTTGCCCGCATTCTTTATCAAAACAGGGATTTCTCGGTCGTATAAAAAATATATTTCATTACGTTTCGTAGGTACATATGTTTTAGCTGGTTAAGATTTAATTTTATTTTATTTTCCATTTTATATTTGTTTTTTTTTTGTTTAAAGTAATTTTGAGTAGATACTAGATATAGTTAGGCTACGTCGAAAGACATAGACTAAGTATTAGGTTTAACTTAGAGCACCCGCAGGCGATCAGTAAGGCACTCGTAGAATAAAATTGTAAAGTTAGTTAAGCTAATTTGTACTGTTGCGCAGTGAAAAAGAAAAACAAGGTTTAACCAATTGAACAGCCAAAGCATCTGAGGTGGTATTCCCCGGCAACCACCCAATCAAACCCGTCGATTTTTTGTTATGTTCTTCATCTAGGTTTTGTCTGTCTAGTGACTGCTTGGGTCCGCATTATGTATACCCTCGGACCCGGA
Organism: Volucella zonaria; assembly: GCA_963966105.1. Lineage (NCBI taxonomy): Eukaryota > Metazoa > Arthropoda > Insecta > Diptera > Syrphidae > Volucella > Volucella zonaria. The sequence continues at coordinate 119,099,397 of OZ014530.1, forward strand.
ATACTTTTATTTTAGGAGATAATTAATGGTTGACCGCCAAGTATAAAGAAAACATTTTCCAAGAATGATTTAAGGGTACCGTAAGTCTACTTACTGCGGGGATCAATATCTCTGGGCATCAAGGAGCAGACCGTCCGTCCGCTTCAGTATCGAAGCCGCCCGCCTGGTTCTATCCAGACCGTCCACCTTGTTCCAACCGGCTTTACCTATTAAGTCATCTCTAAAGCGGTAGGTAGAAAGAGGGAACTGAATTCCATTTCTATCGTGGCGTCCCGAAAATGACGGGAAGATAACAATGGGGCCAACACCAGGATAGGCTTGAGGGTAGAGAGGTAAAACAGACGACGAAAGGAATAAAGAGTGTCGAGAATTTTAAAAGTTTTAGGACTTACCAAAATAAAGGACGTTAAATATGGTGCTGTGGTTTTCGCAAACCACTTTACTTGTGGCTAACACCCACAAACATTGTCTAATACTCTCTAATATTTCGTAGGCATACCCCTCTTTTGGACAAACATACAGCTGTAGCCGTAGTCCTTAGCCATCCAAAATAGGATTGGTTCTCCTTATTCATCCCACTCAAGCTAGGTGGCATATCTTTGAGTTTCTCTGAGATTGCCAAGTACCTAGATTTTATTCTAGAATGAGATAAAAAAAATCAAGATGATTCTCCCCGTATAAGAAGGCTGTAAGCTCAACATACGGTCTTTAACTTAGCCTGTGGCAATTACGCAGCACCGATAGCGACGGTGACGATTTCGCTTAGTTTAATTCAATACAAGGTAATGGAAGTATAAAAGTAGATAGTGATACTCCACTGAGCTTATACCTGTCTGCTCTGTAACGAGCTTCAGCTTCACTTGCTACTCATAGATATGAATATTCGACTTTCCACGGTCTTGATCATCTTTATTCTATTGGCTTTTCTAAATTGTGCAGATTCGCGTCCAGTGGCCTATTTCACCAACTTACAAATTTGTGTTTACATGCAGTTACATTTTTAACAAAATTTGTGATTTATTTGATTACGGTCGTTTTATCAAACTCTAGGTATTACAAATTTGTAGTTGTATTCTATAAAGGCAAAGTTGTGGGAATACTTAACTTTTCGTTTTGCCAAATGTTATTTATAGTTGTAATTTACAAGTTGCGAATTTGTTAAAATTTGAGCTTCCGTTTCACCAAAGAAAGTTTATTTACAAATTTTGTCCAATATATGAGAATATTTCACAACTGAAAGTTGACGTGTAATTCCTCCTACAAGTTTTTTTCTCATTTAAAGTATCGAAAAAATGTCTGTAACGAAAGTATAAGTTTGAGAACACAAAATTATCGGCAACGTTTAAACTATGACATTTTATACAATAGTTATTTAATTTTAATGAAAAACTTGGTTTGAGTCGATCCAAGGCAGAAGAAATAATGGCAATAATTTGACCACAGATTGATTGCACGACCTACACAAAAATAGCATTAGGACAAGGCAGCAGTTTCTCAAACTGAGGGTGGTTCCATGGATTTGCTAGCCCAAACACATGGAATCTCCAGGTCTATCGCATGCCGATATGCTTACCAAGTTTGGAAAGCAATTGTTAATTTACTTTTTGAAAATGCTGTATGTTGGCCTAATGAACAAAAAAGCATAAGTGGAATGTTTTTCAATTACAATAACATTGAATACATTTTATTCTTTTATTTTGTAGAATTTTTAGAATATACATATGCTTTTCGTATTAGGCATGTCATGTGTTTACGGATGTACCTATGTAGTCCTGCCATAAGTTCTGTTACAAATATAAGACGCTATAAAAAAAAAAAAAACAGTAAACATGGTGTATTCAAAATTGTTTCATTTATTAGACTACAATACTGACTATTTATTAAAAAAAATAGCTTTCACTCGAAATGACTGCCTGTTGCTTTAACACAAGCTTCCAAACGGTGTGGCGATTGGGCTGCAGCGGCACGTACGGTTTCCATGGAAATCGTGGACGCTTCTCTGGTTAATGCTGTTTTAAGGCTTTCCAAATTTCTGTGGGGAGTCTTGCAGGCCATGTTCTCCAATTCTGACCGGAAACCATAAACCAGTGGACTTAGATCTGGACTCCCCGAGGGTCAATCTTCTGCTGCTATAAAGCCAGGAATATTGACTCTGATCCACTCATGCGTGGTTTTGGTTTTGTGCGCTGGAGCAGAGTCCTGGAAGATCCATCTGTATCCATTGAAAAGTGTATTGGTCAAACCCTTCACAACACCCTCCAGCATATCTTCTTGGTAAACCTTTGCACCAGTTTTTGCGCCTTTTTCACAGAAATGGAGGGATGTGATGCCATGGTGTGAGACCCCCCACCAAACCATTAAGGAAGCGGGATGATGTTCACGTTGAACCCTTGGAAAAACTTTTTTCTCTTCCTTAGATGAAGTGGCATAAATTTTGTCATTTTGTTTGTTGCAAACTTCTTCCACGGTGCCGCTGCAAATTTTTTTTAGTTGAGGAGTTGGAAGATGACCCGTGGACCGACGATAGGCTTTCATATGCAGACCATCCCGAATCAGCCTAGACATGGATCTGGTTGCTATATCCAATTCCTTAGACATGATCTTCTTACTAAGGTGATTTCTCCGAATTCGTTCACGCACTGCCTTTACTACCGCATTCATAGGGACGACACGCGGGCAACCACTTTTTGGCCTGGAGTAGTTTTAACAACTTGAACATTTGGCCAACATTCTTTCCGCCCTTATGCAACGCTATTATGGCGATTCGATTCTCTTTAACGCCCCACTCCATATTAATAGTTTGCAAACTGAAATCAAACTGACTAGTATTCTTCATTGATGAGTGCATGTGTTCTGAAAAAAAAAGTTAACGGTTCTATTCCCGCAAAAAGTTTTGAACGATAAGCGCTGGAAATTGTGTAAGACAACTTATGGCAGGACTAGGTATAGGCGGTATTCATGTAAACATAGATTATTGCAACGTGTTTCAATCTGCATACTCGTATGACGAATGGCATGGAAATCACTCCCACAATTATATGCCTGACTATAACTTCTACAATACTTATGTGAGTTGGCCGGAAACGTACACGATTCAAGATTGTTGCGAGAAAGAATTGTTTTTCTTAATTTGATAGAGCTTAAGGGCTTTGGATCTTATCCTAATTCTGCTTTACTTCGGGATACGGGATATGCTTTAATGGATTAGGTAATTACACTAATTTTGAGAAACTCAACATCTGAAATTAATCGTAATACCTGGTCATTTATGTAAGGAAGTAGTATACTAAATTTCAAAAGAATCGGTCAAGCAGATTTTGATATAAACCGTTCACTCGCACTAGATAATATATCGAAGCTGGCAGGCAATTGGTCTAAACTCAAAGCATTGTGTACGATGGGGTAGGTAAGGACTCAAACGAATAAAATCTAAATTTTAATACGGGCTATACTTCCAATGCGTACAAATTGCAATCCCATTTTCTACCCAAATTAGCCTGTATATTCTCTAGTTTCAGTTTGTTATTGATTTTAGTTCGGTGCGGTTTAAAATATTTATAAAATATGAGTCAAGAGGAACGCTTTAAAAAGATCATCGACAAATGGCTCGAAAATACTTTGCGTCCAAACCATTTCATCGCAAAAAGTTTAAACATAGCACGCAGTACAGTGGATTCTGTTACTAAACGATATTTGGAGACGTTGACAGTTAAGCGAAAACAGAAAAGTGGAGCACATGATACAAATTTGGACAGGAAAATAGTGGATACCATAGTAAAAAAACCGGACTATGTCATCCAAAGATGTTGCTCGGAAATGTAATACCAACCAAACAATGGTACAGAGATCTAAAAAACGTAACGGTCTAAAAACACGAAAAAAACAAAAAATACCAAAAGTTACTGAAAAGCAAAAAAAAGTCATAAAAACGCCAGCCCAAAAAGCTATACGAGTTGATCGGCAACAAGAAAGCGTGCTTGGTTTTGGATGACGAAACTTATGTCAAAGCCGACTTTACTACTCTTCCAGGTGCGCAGTTTTACAACTCGTTTGAAGCTGAGATTCTTCCGCAATCAACAACATCGATTGGGATGGAAAAATTCGGGTCAAAATATCTTGTTTGGCAGGCCATTTGCCAATGTGGACACAGAAGCTCATCGTTTATTACAACGGGAACAATTAACGAAGAAGTATACATTAACGAGTGCCTAAAAAACGGTTGATTCCTTTCTTAAACAAACACGAGGGTTCAACATTATTTTGGTCAGATTTAGCTTTAGCTCACTATGCTCATGCGACGTTGAGCTTTCTTGTTGCTAAAAATGTCGACTTTGTCCCAAAAGACATGAATCCACCCAATGTTCCACAATGCCGTCCCATTGAAAGGTATTGGGCTTTGGTCAAAGCTAAATTGAGGAAAAGTGAGCAGTGTGTAAAGGACGTAAAAGATTTTAGTGCTAAATGGAAAAGAGCGTCCAAAATGATCACGGATGTAACTGTCACCAACCTTATGAAGGACATTTGAAAAAAATTGAGGAAAGAATGGGAACCCAAATAATTTTTTTTATTTTTTGTAATTGTGAATGAATTTAATAAAAACAGAGTTTTAAAGCAAATAAAAATTTGAATGAATTATGAAAATATTTTTTTTTTACTTTGAGTTTTCCAAATTTTATTCGTTTCAGTCCTTATATGGTATTTGATAAAGAAAAAATTTAAAGTAGACATGGAAAGCCTACTAGAGGCTGGTATGTAGGTAGGAGAAGAAGGCTACAAAATTGTAAAATCGTGCGTCATTGATAAGTCGTAAAGAACATTACGCTAAGAATTTACTCATAAACAATCCCAATTGCGATGCCTGCAGTTAAGGTCACCACCAATAATAAAATGATCTGCTTGGTCTGTTGATTTATGGTTACCTACGCAGTTCGTAGATTTGGAGATGACGATAGAAATGCAAAAATTTGTTTTGTGATTAACTGAGCAGTTTGCATAGGTTTTTACATTACAATGCTTTTCACCGCGCCCCCAGATCTGGCAATTATGATACTGCGTGCTATTGTTTTTGACGGGTTTTGCGTGCGGAAGATCGATTTACTGTTTTTAAGAACATTGGCTAAACGAACTGAACCGTTTTCAAAATAGATGGATGATATAGAAGAATTTAAAATACTTTTTATAATGTTACTTAATCATTTTTACTCCTTCGCATTTTAATACAAGAGTAACTAACTCCGATTTAATAGAGTCGGTGGGGTATTCGTCTATTTAGACTCAAAAGATTAACTTTAAATGACCGTTTGCTTTGAAGATCATCTTCTCCATTGTCCTTATCACGATGAGATTGAAGACGCGCAAAATTATTACCCCCTCGCGACATTTTAGTTGTCGAGAACACGGGATGCTCAAAAGTATTAGAGCGACGCTTCGATATATTGCTTGATTGAAGGAAGAGGGAATGTGATAAATTAGATCGAACAATGCCAGAACATGTCTCACGACCGACTCAACATACCTGTTAGAAAACACTTGTAGACTACAAGTCATTCACAAATCCGGTGCAACGAAAATTTTCAACAATTGTGAACAAAAACTGTTTTTCCACAATTTCCTAGCATTCTAATCACAAATTTGTGGATTATACAGTGTTTTTAGTGCCGTTGGGCAGTTCTTCAGCATGAGATATGAAATACGATCGAAACCTAGCGTTTTAGCTCTCATTGTAGAAAATCAATTGCGCAGTTCTATTAGTTTAATTAGTAATTCTATTAAGCTAGCTGAGGATGACGTCTCATAACAAGAAAGGTTATTTTTAAGAAGGAAATGTTTTTGGTTCAAGAAGTTGGAGCAGAAGTTTGAGTCCTTGGCTTAATTTGATCAGGCTTGCGCAAAGTGGTCAGCAATTTCGGAAGGGCAGGTAAGCGTTTTTGTTTCAGTTTTAATGACCTTTATTGAGTTTTGCGTGTAGTTTCCCGTAAGTGACTTTATGTAAGCCCAGTGTTTTTTGGATAACGCTTTTGGGCTAATACTAGCTGTAAATCTTTCGAAACTACCTTTCTTATCAAGCTTTGCCACGCGACGACACATTGCATTGGATTTGCGGTATTCGACCAGATTAGTATCATTTGGGTGTTTTTTGAAGTTGTGTTTAAGTTCGATTAGCAGGTCAGTATCAAGCCCGCTGAATGGATTGCCCAAAAGGGAAACGTGGCCCAGGGGCCATAATTTATCGTTTCATATACTTTCACTATCTGCACTTTTCTTTCCACACACTAAGAGATAAAGAAGGCGAGAAAGAGTGAGTTATGCAGCTATGAAAATAGCGGAAGAAATTCACCAACGAGAAGAGCGGCGGAATACAATTGGATACACAGGATATTGCTTGCTTGAAGGTTAGTCGGTGACTGGAATTAAAATATAATTTATTTATATTATAGAAAAATAACAAAAGTACGGCGGGCAAACATCGACCGACGACAAAGAAGAACGGAGGAACAACACGCGCACAACATAGTGGAAGAAGTAGAAGCAGACAGACAAACATGTCAACGTGCCTTTATCTATTAACAGAACCACAACGAATGCAAGTACAACAGGCATTAATAGCAGCATCATTTAACCGATTTGCATTTGAATACAATCCAAAAATTGAATACGCATCGCATTCAAAAATAACTATTGGAGATATGAATAAAATGTTTATGTCAATTTTGTCATGCTTTTAAATTTTAAAATAAAACTCCTGTAATGTGTTGCGCTACCAGAAAAGTTGTTTTACAAGAATTGCATCCACCATCTGCACCATTAAATTCATAACTACTAAGTGATACTGCCGATTTAAAATGGTTTCTACGGAAAACCCGAAAATTCAATTCGTACTTCCAAGGAACATCATTTAGCGCAAAGAAAATCGTTCCAAATAACGATGGTCATCATTTCGATATCACATTCGTAATTCAAGAACAAGTGTATCACCAAATCGTATCTTTATTTGCAACGCCAAATCAAGATCCAAAATTCTTGCAAATTTATTTCATGGGAGACGAAACAGAGCAAAAAGTTGCAGAAAGGGCCATTGTTGCATTGTTAGAAACGAAGTTAAATGAAAGAAATCAGCTAATTCAATTACTCATAAACGCTTCGGAAAGAATTCAAAGTGATAATTACACGGTCACTATCAAAGCAGACAAAGTTCATTGCTAATGTTGATGTGTAGCAACCACTCTGTCAGAAATGCGACCATCGAAATGTAGAGGGCGATTGCCCAAAATCGGTTGGAAGAAAGGAAGTGATATAATGCAATTGAAGTTGTTTCGGTTGCTAGCTAAATTGTCTCGAGGAATAAAGTCACTTTGTTAAGAAACGTGGTGCAGAGTGGGTTAATGGTTACTCAGAATTTGAACAATAAACGTGTGTTTTAAATAGATATCGTTGTTTGGTTTTTGTTTCACGATATCACTTCCGTGCACAATCTTTTCTATGAGCTATAGGAACGATATTGGTGACCCCGTACGCACGCGCAAAAATTTGTTCCTTAAAATAAAACAAAATTGCATCAACCACAAAACCACTTCGCCATCCGAAATACACGTGCTCGAAAAAGCACCATCGGACAACATAGCACTCACCACACACCAAGCCAGCATTGTCCTAATTGTGGCACGACCACCATCATTGGCAGAGCATTTACGTGCATAAGGAAACACAGGCACGCCAGTGTCCACAGCAGCTCCAACGCCAAGAAGAACACAATCATATCAACGAAGTACCGTTTAGAAGTGCAGCGATAGCCACCATCACCATTATCATCACCACCCAGCAACACCACAAGCATCATCACCTACATTACCTATTTTTTCTTTTAATTTTTTTTGTCATCAATCAACACCTAGCAAGTATTCAAAATTTTTTTTTCTTTTTAATTCGCACCACGTTCTTCTTTTATACACATACATATATATACACATATTCATATATATATTCATTTATGCATTTACATGAAGGATTATAATAGGTTATGTTAAGTTTATTACACATAACATACATATATAGATATAATCATTTTTTCTGTAAATCTATTCCTTTTTTCCAATAGCGTTTACAAATTAAAAACAAATAAAAAAAAAAAAATGGTGGACGAAGGCACCACTCCCTTTTCAGGCGCTCAGCTTGGTAATGCAATTCATGCAGTTGCTATTAAGCTACCAGAATTTTGGACGAAGATGCCGGCGATCTGGTTTATCCAAGTCGAGTAACAATTTGCAATACGAAATATTACAGTTGAATAGTCTAAATTCCACTATGTTGTCCAATCTTTACCCCAGGACGTAGCTGCAACTATTTACGACATACTTACCCAAGTATCAACAACCCCATATACCAACCTAAAAAAAGCGTTAATAGAACGTCACACAATGAGCGGAGGTAAGCGGATTGAGGCACTTTTGTCCGGAGAGGAAATGGGCGACAAAAAACCCTCCGAAATTTATCGAAAACTGCAAGCATTAGCTGGGCAATCAATGATTGTCACCGAGAGTCTAATTTTAGAACTGTGGAAGCGTCGCCTTCCAACACTTGTCCAAGTGTCAATCTAGTCAAGTTCAAAGTCCAAAACGAAAGAACTCCTTGAAATAGCAGACGATATATTCGAAGTATATCAACAGCAAAATTGTTCTTCATTTTCTATCTCGTCCCGTTCAGATAAAACAATAGCCGACCTGACAAGTATCAATGAAAATTTACAAATGGAAATACATGAAATCAAAGCAATGCTTTCGAACTTGAACATTTACAGACACCGCTCTCGCAGTCAAAATAGTCCTCAGTCCTCAAAATACCAAAGGTTTAACAGATCTCGCTCAAGAAACAAGCCTCGTGACAGTGTTACTAAACTTTGTTGGTTTCACAACAAGTATGGTGACAACGCACGAAAATGTTCCAAGCCATGCGGTTATACGAATTCACACCCAAACTAAGTTTCTCTGTTGCCACGGTGGCAAACAACAGCAGGGTCCAATACTTGCATAGCCGCCTTTTCATTAAAGATCCTATCTCAAATCTTACGTTTTTAATAGATTTCGGATCAGATATATGAGCTATTCCTTCGTCTGTTTTCAAAATCCCAATCACCAAGCCTGATCAAACAGTGTTCGCAGCCAACTGTTCCCCAATCAGCGTTTTTGGTACAAAATACATCAAAACATCCCTCGGGTTTCGACGAGTTCAACCACACATTTTTAATAGCAGAGGTTACTAAACCAATAATCGGTGCAGATTTTTTAAGACACACAGGCTTAGTAATCGATGTCAAAAACGCAAGGCTTATCGGCCCACTCACTAACACAACAGTGAAAGGCACCCCCTGCCTACAAAACATTACAACCCCACGTTTTTTCGCTGTTGAAGACAAATACAACACCATCTTAAAAGAGTTTCCTCGATTGATGGAACCACTCGATTTTAATTTTCCAGTTAACCATACAGTGCAACACCACATTGTAACAAAGGGACCTCTTCCATTCTCACGTCCCAGGCGACTAAACGCAGCCAAACTTAAGATCGCGAAAGAAGAATTCGAAAACATGGTACAAATCGGGATTTGTAGGCCATCCGCATCACCGTGTGCAGCTCCTCTTCACATGGCCCCAAAGCGAGAAGCTAACGATTGGAGACTACAGAATGCTAAACGCTATCACAACTCCAGACCGATACCCACTGCCGCACATTCACGATTTTACCGTTTTTCTTCACGGATGCTCAATTTTTTCTAAAATTGATTTGGTACGCGCATACCATCACATCCCAATGGCACCAGAAGACATTCTCAAAACTGCCGTAACCACACCCTTCGTCCTTTTCGAATTTGTTCGCATGCCGTTTGGTCTACGGAACGCGGGTCAAAGGTTCCAACGTTTCATGTACCAAGTCACAAAAGGTCTCGACTTCATCTTTGTCTATGTAGACGCTATTTTGGTTGCGAGCAAATCGGAACAGGAACATGAACAACATCTCAAATTACTGTTTCTACGATTGTCCGAGTTTGGTCTTCGAATTAAAGCATCGAAATGCGTTTTCGGCACACCAACGTTACATTTTCTCGGATTTGATATAACAAAAGATGGCATAAGACCATCAGAGGGGGGACGGGTGACGTACATCGAAAGTATCCCTGTACCCAAATCCATTAAAAACGCACAACGATTTATTGGTATAGTAAACTACTACCATCGGTGCATACCCAATTTAGCAAAAACACTGGCACCTATCTATGGCCATTTAGCCAATCTCATAAAAAATAAAACGAAACCAAAAGACTTCGTGTGGTCCGAAGTATGCCAAGAAGCATTTTCGAAAGCAAAGCGTGGACTTGCAAATGCAACACTTCTAAACCACCCACAGCAAGGTGCCAAACTAAGCATCACAACTGATGCTTCTAGTACGCATATTGGGGCCATCGTTGAACAGCTCGGTGGAGGCAACTGGGAACTAATCGCATTCTTTAGCAAGAAGTTGTCGCCCACACAGTCAAGATACTGGGCTTTCGATAGAGAACTGCTGGCAATCCACTTGGCCATAGAACATTTTCAGAATTTTGTTGAAGGGCAAGACTTTTGCGTTTTTACGTATCATAAACCATTAACAACAGCATTAACGACCAAAACTAAGCGTAATCCCAGGCAGGAACGGCAACTCGATTACATATCGCAATTTACAAGCGACGTAAGGTACGTCAAAGGCTCATACAATGTAGTGGCCGACACGCTTTCGCGACCAAATGCGGATGCCCTAGAACTCACCTTGCCAGGAATCGAAATATTAGCCAAAGCTCAACTAAGCGATGAGGAACTCAAACTCCTCCAAACTGATATACCACCCGATTCCAAAATTAAGCTTGAGCTCATTAAAATACCTGCCTGTGACTTATCTTTGTGGTGTGAAACTTCCACGAAAAACCTGCGACCGTACGTGCCAACACAAAAAAGAAAATCGGTTTTTCAATCAATCCACTCACTCGATCACCCAGGTATCCACGCTACTAGAAAGAAAGTAAGCAAATTATATTTTTGGCCCAAAATGAACCAAGATATTAACACCTGGACAAAAAGTTGCGGCTCGTGCCAAAAGGAAAAAATCCAAACACACACAAAATCTCCATGCGATCGAATCCATATTCCAGCTGGAAGATTTCAACACATCCACATGGATGTAGTTGGTCCGCTACCCCCATCGAACGAGAGTAAGTATATACTCATGGTAGTAGACAGATTTTCACGGTGGCCAGAGGCTTATCCAATGCGGGACATTTCTGCCGAAACTATTGCGCGAACATATGTTCACGAGCATGTGCCACGATTTGGTGTAGCAAGTTTTTTTTTTTTTTTTATATTTTACGCGCGCCTAAGGGGTTATATGATACCCTTTTTCTGTTGCCAGGACGCGGGCGGAAAGATAGAAGGAGGAGAAAGGAAAGCATTGTTGTGATATAGTGGTTTGAAACTCAGGTGTGTTTGGTTTCGATATTGACTCTCCAGGGGTGGGAGTCCGAATAGACGGAGAGAGAGGAAGTGTTATAACCACGGATCAAGGCTCACAATTCTAATAAAAACTCTTCAATGAACTGACAAAATTCCTTGGAACAACGCGCACAACGGCCTATCACCCGCAAGCCAATGGAATGGTAGAAAGATTTCACCGACAACTGAAAACATCCATACGAACATCTGAAGATAGAGTAAATTGGACTCAGCGTTTGCCTTTAATACTGTTAGGAATCCGAACCTCTGTAATAGAAGACATTAATTTTACACCGTCTGAACTCCTTTACGGAGAAAACATTCGCCTACCAGCAGATTTGTCCCCATCCACTAAATTTTCCGATGAACATGGCTTGGTTGAACAACTAAAAAAATTCTTCAGCAAAATTTCCCCCGATTCGCTGCAAACTAGGAAAAGCACAAAATCTGTTCACATGCCCAATAGTCTCCACAGTTGCAGTCAAGTTCTGGTGAGGAATGACAAAGTTAGACGAAGTCTAGATTCTCCTTATGAAGGTCCTTACAACGTTATTAGAAAATTACGTAAGCAGTTTGTGATTGATAGAGAAGGTAAATCAGTATCAGTTGCGATTGACAGAATAAAACCATTCGAAAACTAAAATCAAAAGTCAAAACACAATTTGACATTATACTCACTGCGCTGAGAAGGGGGTGATGTAGCAACCACTCTGTGAGAAATGCGACCATCGAAATGTAGAGGGCGATTGCCCAAAATCGGTTGGAAGAAAGGAAGTGATATAATGCAATTGAAGTTTTTTCGGTTGCTAGCTAAATTGTCTGGAGGAATAAAGTCACTTTGTTAAGAAACGTGGTGCAGAGTGGATTAATGGTTACTCAGAATATTGAACAATAAACGTGTATCGTTGTTTGTTCCACTACATCACTTCTGTGCACAATCTTTTCTATGAGCTATAGAAACGATAGATGATCAATTTGAGCAGCGAGATATCAAAAGCATGCCTCGCGAAAATGCCGTACCATACATGATATTCATCGTTCCTATGATGCTCTGCAATATCCACTTATTTTTTGGGAAGGAGAGGATTGAAGAAACTAATAAAATGGTTGCTATAACGCATATCGATTAATGATACCAGAACAGGCAGATAACCACATAGTCGATAATCGATAAATATTTCATCAGTATGTAATCGTAGTGGGGAAAGCGAACATTTGAGATATATTCGTTTTAATCAACGATCACGCACGGATGAATATATACAATCACGTGACAATAACAATTATGCCAATACGAAAATCAATTATCTGGGAAATATGTACATCTTCATACGATTATATAAGTTCATTGCATTTTATTTGCATTTTTATTATTATTTTATTTTATTGCGTAATTAACTTATACTATACTCTTACAATACCTTACTGGCCCCATGCGGGCGCTCTAAGTTAAATCTAACACTTATACTATGTCTTTCGACATTCCTTACAGTATAATTAATTATAATTATAATTTTGTGGAATTTTTAGAATATACACAAGCATATATTTTCGTATCAGGCATACCATGTGTTGGATGAGCACTCTATTGATATTGGGAAGGAGATTTGTCGATCGAAGTTTCGCCGGATTGGAGGTGTCTTCTTCCCTTTTGGGAATCGGATGCGCCACCACGAGTATATAAGTAGTTTACGTCATATGCAAGAATGCAAGAGTATTTTTATTTAAACATTATTAATATAATAAGTAAATTATAATATTAATAAGTAAATTATAATATTAATAATTGGCAAAAACTTTGGTTATCAGGGCCTTCGGCTGGTTTATGAAGGATATACGAGGTGTATTCCGGAAATAACTGGAGTTTTTAAATTTCGCGGGTTTGGAGAGTCCGATCGTCAAATTTTTCTTTTCTTATATTGGTATACATGCCCCTGAAGTATGATACAATTTTCAGCTGTATTCATTGTTTACTTTGTCTGTGGCAGCCGAGAAGGTTAGACGTGTTTTTATGAGCTTGACGATTTTCGTTTGTTAAAGAAATAGATCAAAGGATTTGTATCAAATTTTGCGTAAAAAATTAAATAAAGTGTAAGAAAGTGTGTGAAATGCTCACAAAGGCCTATGGTGAGTGTGCTATAAGTAAAACAGGAGTTTACGAGTGGTATAAGCGTTTGCAAGATGGCCGTGAAGACGTTGAATATCACGAATGCCCCGGACGCCCCGGACGCCCCAGCACATCAACAAAAGATGAAAACGTGGAAAAAGCGAAAGAAATGGATATGAACGATCGCCGAATCACAATCACAGAAGTCGCTGATGATGTTGGCATATTGATTGGCTCAGGCTATGAAATTTTTTCGAATGTTTTGGGTCCAAAATTGTTTAACTTTGAACAAAAAATAGCGGCGAATGGAAGTTGCTTAGGCGTCACTAAATGAAATCAATGATGCCCCAGCCTCCATATTCGCCAAATATGGCTCCGTGTGACTTTTTCCTATTTCTCAAAAATAAAGAGAACTTTAAAGGGCCGTCATTTTACAAGCATAGATGACATTAAAAGCTCATCGCTGAAAGAGCTAAAGGCTTTCCCAAAGATCGAGTTTGAGAAGTGTTTCGAGGATTGGAAGAAGCGCTGGCACAAGTGCATAATATCTACTGGGGACTATTTTGAAGGCGACAACATTAATATAAACGAATAAATAAATATTTTTTTAAAAAAACTAAAATTCCCGTTATTTTCTAAACACACCTCGTACGCGTAAATTAATGTCGTTAGGCGGAGAACATTGCAAACTTTTTTTGATGATGGTTTCGGAGGGAAGGGAGAGTAGGTCGTGGAGATTAGAGTGGGAAAATAGGTTATCTATATAGTAGTCATTGATGGTCTTGCATTGGTATATTAAATTATGTGTGGATAGTGTATCGTTGGAGCCGCAGAGATTACATTGTGGTGTGTTTTTCTTGGTGATAAGATGCTCGTGGGTGATTCTTGTGTACCCTAGATGAAGACGAATATAAGATCTGAGCATATTACCCTGCCAATTTTATGGTACGCAGCAGCTACCTCAGGGTTGATGAATTTGTAGGAGCGTGTGTAGGGACGTCAATCTTATCTCAATTTTTCGTTCCAACAAAATTTAATATAATTTTTAGTGTCCAGTTTGTTAAAAATGAATTAGGTAGTTAAAAGTTCTTGTATTGCTGCCTTGGCCGCCATGTCCGCGTACTCATTTCCCGACATGCCTGGACATGAATGTGCGTACCAACAAAAGCTTAGTTTTCCCAGCATTCTTTATTAGTAGGCTATCTATGCAGATGATTGTTTTTTTTTTTTTTTTTTTTTTTACAACAGGGAGGTACCTTGAAGAATAGCGGCAGCTTCAGCTGAAAACACTAATGCAAAATAGGGTAGCAGTCCTTTAAAAATTGTATCATCGTTCTTATTCACGACCGTAAATGCTGTCCCAAATTCGGGTTTTGAACCGTCAACGAATCACGGGCTTTATATGTTGTTGATATTTCAAGGAACTTCTGTTGGAAGACTTCATTCGTTGATGTTTTACTATATGCTTTTAGGGACAGGTCAATAAAGTCGTCTTCTAATGCCCAAGGTGGAAAATATTCTTTTGAACTCTGACGTGGTCAAATTAGTACCCCAATCTATTGGGCCAGTGTAAGGGTGTTGAATATGGTAGATGGTGGGTTAGGGAATTTCTTACGGCCACTTAGGCTCCTGGCGTCCTTTTTGACTAAATTCTCTTTAGATTGGTTGATCTTCAACACAACTATTGATGTTAATAAATTGGCTCTATGCCTTAATGATGGCAGACCAGTTTCGACAAGCATTTTTGATGGGAGTTGTTCTGAAAACTCTTAGGCTGGAAGGCGTTGTATAAGGCCTCAACCAGTTTCAATGATAAGAGTGAACACTTTCCATAATCAATCTTGGAGAGTATAATTGATCGGGTTGTGTTGATTAAACTATTAACATGGCATAAGCTGTTTAGAGCTAAGGTACTAATATTTATCCTGGTGGCTAGTACAATATTTTACTTAAATTATTACAATTTTCCTTCCTTATCAAAAATAATTCCTAGTATTTATTAATATGCTAAGGGCAATTAGTTTTTCTACAGATATGAAGGATTTTACTGATTTCCATAGAGATGCTGGCACCAGAAGATTTGCTCCAGGTGCCTAGATCCCTAAGGATATTGATGAATGTCTGGGATATTTTGAGAATTTCTTTCATTTAGTAAACACAATAACGTCGTCTGCATAAAGACTATATTTACAAAATTGGTACCTGGACAGATTGTTTATTTCATTGAATGATCGAGAGGGGGGACCTTTGGGAATAACTGTTGTAGACAGAGTGCGTGGATGAGAAGGAACCATCAAACTTTACTCGAAACTTCTCGAAACTTCCTATTGGAGAGGAATAATTTAATGAAGAGGGCTATTTTAGGTCCGATATTCCATTCAGCCAATTTGTTTAATATGAT
This sequence comes from Volucella zonaria, assembly GCA_963966105.1. NCBI lineage: Eukaryota > Metazoa > Arthropoda > Insecta > Diptera > Syrphidae > Volucella > Volucella zonaria. The sequence continues at coordinate 119,115,418 of OZ014530.1, forward strand.
ATGAGCGCCGATTCTATCTATGATATTTAGTGGATAACGCGGAAGAAATATCATTATCCAGATAAAGTAAGGCATCTAAAGTGCACCGACCACTCTGGAAGGCAACTTGACTGGTATCCAAAAGATTATTATTTTCCAAGAACCAGAGAAGTTTTTGCAATAATTTTTTGCAGAATTTTGCAAATGCATGGAAGGAGGGAGATTGGACGGTAGCCATTTGTGTTGCAGGGGCTCTTGTTAAGTTTAGGTGGAAATTTTCCATGTTTGAGATAAGATGCCTTGGGTGAGAAAATTTTATTATATAGTACCAGCAATCTAGACCTGAACACGTCAAAACACAGTCCACGCATACTATAACATCCTCTGCTGAATAGTCGGACTACGTTTTGGTAAAATGCTCGTGAGGGGTCAGACAGAACTTCACCGTTACTAATTATATTGATCGGTGGAGGTGTGAAATCCCCTATGTGGCATTTGACGTCGATTCATAATTTTTTGGTCGGGGACTTAGGGTTAATTTTTGCAGTTAAATTTGCGAAGGATTCCTTTTTGGCTTATTGCATTAGCTTTATGGTAGGCTGTCAGATTTGCTTCGAGGGGACGATTCTTGAATTCTAGACTTTCACATAACTGGGGCTCTCTCATGGCTATGGCGGCTCCAATGTTCACATTCTGAGTTGCTTTTAACATAACCCCAAAGAAAGAAGTCTAACAGTGTTAAGTTTCACAATCTTGGCGGCCAAAGGGTGTCTCCGAAATGCGAAATTGCGCGGCCAGGAAACTTCGTCCGCAACACCTCGATTGTTTCGAGGTAGAGGTCGTCCGTATCCATATCCTCGAACTCCGTCCACAAAAGATTGCTTATCATGTCTCGGTAGCCGGCTCCATTGACTATAAAGGCTTTTCCGGCCTCATTTTCAAAAAAGTACGGCCCTGACACCTCCGTTGCATAAACCGCACCAAACGGGTACTCGGTCTGGGTGCACTGGCATCTCCTGAATAGGTTTTTGGTGCCCCAGATGCGGAAATTTTGCTTATTATCATAGCCGCCAATGTGAAAGTGGGCCTCATCCGTTTCTTGCAAAACTAAATGTCAGCATACATGTTTTCCAGGACCCAGCGCCGTACGTTCTGCTGGTGGTCGGCCGGCTTCAGTTCTTACGTTAATTAAACCTTGTACGCATGGCCAAATCTTTCGTCAAAATTCAATGCAATATTTTCCATTGAACGTCCGGGGCGAACACGTTTCGGTATCTACGCATCTTGTACCGAGCCCGTGTCTTGGAATTTTTTGATAGTGTTGTGCACACACGTCTCGGAGGGCACATGATTACGTGCAAAATTGCTAATTTTTCGCGTCGTCACCGCAATTGAACTTGAATCTTCGTAATAGAATTCAGGGATTATCATTGTTAGCGTTCCATTATAAATTCCTCAAATTTATAGATGACATCTGTCACCATACGCCAACCTTGCGTGCATCAGTTTTAAAATAATAGACCTTTCAAATCCTATATCTCTTGTTTAAACACCCTTTATAAGGAGGTGCGATTTTTTATTTATTTATTAATTTTTTTTTTTGAGGTGCTGGTGTCCCAACTTTTGTCTTGATTTTAGGGACAGGAGCTCAAAATTCCTCAAAATTGAGTCCTGTTCTCGCTTGTTGTAGATCCTTTTCAATTGTTACTATAGTTTTCTACATCTTTTCAAAAGTTGTTGAATATTCAGCAGTGAATTGCTTACTTTTAACTCCACATGTCGAAACAATATGTGATGTGGGGATTTTAATATAACCCTGTTAAAAAAATACGTAACAGCAATCTCTTTTAAAGATCTGGTTGTTAACTTTGATCTTAGTATTATCCACAACTCTGCACTCACGTATTTCTAAGCAGGTTGCCGTCCTTTGGTTATAGACTTATTTCTAATATTGAAAAAACTTTTAAAACCATTCCATGAACAAATTGCTGTTCATGGTTTTGATTTCCATCATCTTCTTATTTTTTAAACATTTTATATTCGTTTGAATTTTAAACAATTTCTAAAAAAGCTCCGATTTAGAGATTTTTAAAACATTTATCTATGGCCTATTTCACCAACTTAAAATTTGTATTTACAAGCATTTTTTAACAAAATTTGTGATTTATTTGACTTATGTTGTTTTACCAAACACTGGGTACTATAAATTTTTAGTTGTGTTCTACAAAGGAAAACTTGTGGGAATAAAGTTGTATTTTACAAGTTGAAAATTTATGAAAAGTTTACTTTTTAGTGAGATAATGTTTCACCAAAGAAAATGATTTTACAAATTTTTTTTCAGATGTGAGATAATTTTACAACGAAAAGTTGACGTGTAATTCCTCCTACAAGTTTTTTTTTCTTATCGAAAGTAATCGATAGTAGTAGCGATAGCGAAAGAAACAATTATGTTTAAAGTATGAGAAAAAAAATCAGATTTTGAAGTTATTTAATTTTAATGAAATATTTCTAAGGCAGAGGAAATAATAGCAATAATGGACCACTGACTGCTCACACACCCAAAAAAAACTTAGCATTAACACAAAGGCAGCAGTTTTTCACAGCTTTACTCGGGCCTGAAAACCAAGAGAAGTTCCATGGTGTTGCTGATACATGGAATCTCTAAGTCTACCGTACGCCGATGTGCTTACTGAGTTTGTACAGCAATTATTAATTTACTGTCTGAAAATTTTGTATGTTGGCCTAATGAGCATGAACGCATATGTGGCAGGTTTTGCGTAATTGTCGATAAAAACATTGTTTTATATTATTTGTAGAATGTTTAGAATTTAAAAGTGTCTTTCGTATTAGACGTTTAGGGTTATATTGGCTGGGCTTAAGTAAACATACATAGATGCTCGCAGCGAGTGTGAATCTGCATATGTCGAATGGCCTAGAAAGAACTCCATTAACTGTATGCTGGGATGCGGACCTGCTCAATATATACTTGAATTGTCCCGGAAGTGTATACGATTCAAGATTGTTCCGAAAAAGTCCCTTTTTACCCTCATTTAAAAGGGACTTTCGACCTTATAATGTTGTTTTACTTCAGGATACGGGATATTCCTAAATCGATTTGTTGATTGCATTGATTTTGAGAAACTCAGCTTCTGAAATTGAGCGTTATAATAGAGCACAAAAGTCAACCCCATGAATAATGAAGTACTTAAATGAAAATGCTGATAATCTTATTATTATTCTTCTTTTTTATAATAATAACTAAAGTTAATCGTTCCTTCGTTGAGCTCTAAATTTTAAGCATTCTAAATAAAAGCATTTCCACCGTAAAGCGAGTTATTGGGTATCCTTAATCCCTCTCCTTTTTTCGTGCATAGAACTGTGAAATTATAAATTACTAGAGACAACTGTAGTTAAAGGTTGAAGTCCTTTTTTTTTTTGTAATACATATGCTATGTGTATTTATCACGCTCATCTGCTTCAAATTTTGCCACGCATCGGCTCAAAGATATTTCCAGTCTTTGTTACATAAAATGCCTTCAGACTTTAGGGGGTTTACATGTTTTTCTACAAGTTCATTTTTATATCATGGGTTAAAGAATCTTAAGAGTCTCTAAAAAAATTAAATTTTTTCTGCATTCAGAGACGCAGAAAAGACCTTAGTTTATAAGTTCATTAACATAAAGTGTTCGCCGAAACGTTCAACAAACTTGTGAGAAAACACAAGTCATTCACAAATCCAGTGTAACGAAAATTTTCAACACTTGTGATCAAAAATTGTTTTTCCACGATTTTTTTTGCCTTCTAATCACAAATTTTTCGACTATATATTTGTACTTTGGGAAACGAAAAACTAGATTATAAGTTTTTAGTTGCTATTCACAAGTACAAATTTGTGGTTATAATTTGTAGTATGGTGGAATAGGCCACTGGATTTTCTGCAATGGGAAGCCTCAAATTATCAATGGAATTTGTTATGAAACCTTTCAGAAGTCGAAAATAAAGTAGCTTTATAAATGTCGATGGTTACGGAGCTGTTTGGTAAATATCAAAGAACTTGAGACCTTGTTACAAAACCTATTACAGATGGAAAACTTATCCGTCATCTGCCATTAGGATCTCATTTTTTAAGTTGAGAAAAATCACAACTATGTATAGAAGGTCGCATAACGTTAGCAATTCTCCTTCTAAACTAGATACTAAAGTTAATACCCGCGAAAATTTTAAAAATTTGTGTGACCTGAGCATTACCTATAAAAAGTATCAAATTAATTCTTCCATTTGTGATCGATACTCTAACGGATATTTACAATTGTTGCCTTGTGAGATTCTTCTTCCTCTCAACTTTGAAAATTATACCAATTGCAAAGAAGCCAACTCTTTCGTTATACCGCTCATTGAATAAGTCAACATCAATCTGCATATCGAACAAGTCAAAGTTGCAACACCGCACTCGTAAAAATTTTGGAAGAAATTCGTTTGAAGTTTATTGAAACTAAGAAAAACTTCCAATATATTTTCCACTTTTCAAAGTCATTCAATCCGGTGGATCATCGCAACCATTATTGTCGACTTCTCAGTCATTTAATCCGGTGGATCATCGCAACCATTATCGTAAATTCATTTGCACCTTCAACTTAGATAAGAGTGCCCTTGATGATTTGGAAGCAATAAAAGCAAGGCCAATTTGTTTTGATTTTCAAATTAATCTCATTGACAAGAACAATAGAGTTAAAGATGAATTACCAAAGCTGTATTTGTGTACAGACTTAATTCATTTTTCTATTTAAGTAAAAAACCTTAGAATCATCTTATGGAACTTCTTTGGTGCCTTAGATGACTTAATGCTTTTCAGTATAAGTTCCTCTCATTACCACTTAGGGAAAAGTAGAACTGGCATTTAATACCACGATAAAATATGTATATTCCATTCAGGCTGCATATTCTAGGGTGCACTCTTATAGCCCATCGGAGACTGTATTACTTACACTGCAAGTGGCTATTTCTTAGATCCTCTAGGATACGGACTATAATTCCCGTTAACTGTTAGAATAGTCAGTCTATTATTTGTATTTAACGTGAAATGCATTTAAACTTCATTTGAAACACTTGATGTTTTAAGTTTACAAAACTAATTGTTGGGGCTAATAAATAAAATAACCGCCCTTAAGTAGTCTTAAAACAGAGAAAAGGATAAATCCCTTTTATTTACATGAATTCCTGCTATGGTCTATGGTGGTAGTAAAACTCTTCCTATTTACGACTCTATGGCGCACAATTTGATTTCTACTATATATAACAAACGTGTTTTTGTCTGATGAGAATATACATTTTTACTAAAAGGTTTTTAAATCATTGTTTTCCTGTTATGTTGTGTTTTTCTGAAGTGAAATGGAATTTTGTGTCAAGCTTTGGTTGCAAAATTTGTACCAAAAAAATACAGGTCGAAATAATTCTTGAAAACAAAAAAGCTGTACTTCTATAGAACCTTTAAAGTCTCACATGTAAACACACGTAGTACTTTATCCTGTAAAAAAGAAAATTCAAGCTTCTGACATATTATGTAGATATTTACTTGATATTTTCAACTGTGTAAAAATTTTAAATTTTTTGTTACGCAACCTATTATATCTATATATATATTTATTTTTTTTTTTTTCGCATAGTATCTAAATCAACCAACTGGAGAAGAGCATTTTTCTATTGAACGGAAGGATTGTGGAGAAGGTGAATCTTCAATACGTAGCAATATAGCTAATCAACAGCAAAACTCAAATACCTACCAGTATTTTGAAAATCGATCTGGAAAATCGACACTTCAGGACTTTAATTTCATTAAAGTATTAGGAAAAGGTTCCTTTGGAAAAGTCATGCTAGCAGAAAAAAAAGGAACTGATGAAGTTTATGCTGTAAAAGTTTTAAAAAAAGATACTATAATTCAGGACGATGATGTAGATTGTACGATGACAGAAAAACGTATCTTAGCATTAGCAGCGAAACATCCATTTTTAACAGCATTACATTGTTGTTTTCAAACGCCGGTAATATTTTTACTGTATTTTTAGCTTTATCTTTATTTAATGTTTTTCATTCAGGAACGGTTGTTTTTTGTTATGGAGTATGTTAATGGAGGTGATCTAATGTTTCAAATACAAAAGGCCCGCCGATTTGAAGCAGCTCGTGCGGCGTTTTATGCTGCAGAAGTTACGTTAGCTTTACAGTTTCTTCACTCTCACGGAGTGATATACCGTGACCTTAAACTGGATAATATTTTACTTGATCAAGAAGGTCATTGTAAACTTGCTGATTTTGGAATGTGCAAGGTTTGTTTTTGTTTTCGCAATTTTTCTTATTTCTATTTCTATCGAAACTTATTTTTAGGAGGGTATATTAAATGGTGCATTAACAACAACTTTTTGCGGCACTCCCGACTATATTGCACCTGAAATACTGAAGGAACAAGAATATGGTGCATCTGTTGATTGGTGGGCTTTGGGTGTACTTATGTATGAAATGATGGCTGGCCAGCCCCCTTTTGAAGCTGATAATGAAGATGAACTTTTTGATTCGATACTGCACGATGATGTATTATATCCAGTGTGGCTATCCCGTGAAGCAGTATCCATATTAAAAGGTTTAATTTTTTTAAAACAAGATTATACCTATACATACTCGTATATTTCGTAAACTCCAAGTAAACGATTTTAATATTGCTTGAGCTGGTATTACAAAAAACATTATAGGGAAGTGTTTTCGCTTTACAAATTTCTTTCGTTAGAGATTTGCCAATTTAAACCAATATTACACGTAATATTTTTTTTAATAATTATACATTCTGTTTGATATTTATTCATCAATATAATATATAGCTTACGGTAATTTATCCTTATTCCTGCATTATAAATATAAAAAAAAGACCAAACAAAGTGAACCTATATTTATTACAAGCTAAAAAAAATTCTATGCTTTGTTTTATTATTTACTTTGTGACTTTCAACGCTGTAGTTTATGCAATTCCCATGTTATAAAAACTTGCAGAAACAAAAATAGTTTGTTTCCATTTAACATTCTTAGAATAAAATTCATCAACGCCTTCTTTATTTATTATCCCTTGAAATATGTAACAAGTATAACTAAATATCTGCATTGCTACCGCGACGTTTGTGGAGTTAACCAACCATTTTGGATCAGCTTATCGTCAAGAAAGCGTTTGATGATGTTTTGCCATTTGAGAGATCAATTTAATTTTCTTTCAGTCTTTTCTTAAAACCTCGGTTGGAACATGAGCTTCTATTCTTTTTTGGATTGAGTTTTCCGGCGATCTTCGTTAAACATGGACAATTTTTTTATAGCAAAATTTTATTTTGGTCTAAACTAAAATGCTGTAAACATTTTATAATCTCTTTTAGTTGAGCACACGCGCTATCTAACTCATTCAACAAATTCAAAAACCATTGAATTATGAAATATAACATCGTACTCAACTTCGGGGCGAATAACTGATCACTGCAAAACCAGACAAAGGACAGAAACTCCAACAGAATAAACAAATTAGAATTATAATCGTAACGAATTCTGTTTTTGTTTTCAATTAATTTTCTTAGTTTAAAACTCAAGTGTGGGGTGAGAAAAGAGCTGGGAAAAGTTTTATAAAAGAATTAAAAGAAGAAAAAAAAATACTGATCCCTAACCAATTTTTGGTGATATCACGCGTGACGAGACGAACCCCCAGGGAAGCTGACGACGACGTATTGGAAACAAACGACGCTGCCGTTAATGTTGCTTCCAACAATACCGTAAATGCCGACAATGCCGTAAGTGCCGACGACTTGCAGGGTCGTGCTCTGGACGGGGAGCTGATTAATCTTCGTAAACGACTGGAAGTCCTAAAGCTTTCAAAAGCAGATCCGTGAGCAACCAACCAATGTAGGGTGGATTTCGGAGATATCGAGCGCGCACTGCAGAAGTTTACTGCAGAAAACCTGGGCCATTCCGTAAAACATTTCCACTGCGACTTTGTGCAAGTTATGGCAGTAAAAGCAGACGATTGGTTCAAGTTGCTGATCCTACGTGGTTTTCTGGTTGTGACTGCTCCGGTCTGTTTTTCATCGCCTGCTACATCGAATTGCAGGCGGCACTTGTTATGGAATTTGATATCGCCGTTTACCGCCAGGACGTTTACAAAATGTTGAGCCTTCGACGATGGAAGAAGCACGAGGAGTCGTTATATCCTCACTATGCAGGCGGTTGCCAAAGAGTCCAATACCAGCGAGTTGGAGACAATAGATTTCATCGTCGACAGAATGGGAGATGTGCCGAACGTCAACGTACTGCTGGGAGTTCCCATTACCGAAGAGCTAAAATAGTTGTTCAACCGGTGCCAATAACGGCACCTCTGCCAAAATGCCGTAGGACGTATCCAAATGCCGCCACAGGCAAATCTGCCGTTACGAAGACTAATGCCGAGAAAAAAAGAGCCGTTATGCTGTAATTGTTCACAAATGGGGCATATTAAGAAGCACTGCCCACATCCATTGGGTCCGAATGGTTCCTCTTTCTGATGTAAGAAAATGGGACATGACCACAAGTGCCAAATTCGACGAAATCGCTGCATCGAGTTGTTGCCGTAAATGCTGAGAAACAAATATAGTAGCTGCCGCTTCCGTAGATGCTCCAGACGATTCCAATGAAGACCATAAAGCTGTAATTGGTGCTGCAATTTGGGTGAGTGTTACTTGTAAGATTTATTTGTCAAAAGACGAAGAATTCACTGAGTTCTTTCTCTTTTCGTTACGGGCAGTCCAATTAGTTTCAAAGGTTGTCGTGCCTCCGACAAATGTGAGGAACACTTTGCAGATAGCCGGATTTCCATGTTGCGAGATAAGTGGTCAAAAATTAAAAGTTGTATTCAAAATCTAATTTAGTGTAAAATTCGATAATAAAGAAAATTTAATTCAATTTGTTGTTTTGTCTAACAAAGCTATGGGTAAGTTCATTAGCCTCAGCATTTCTGCCTTAATACAATACAATCGTAGATCTTTTCTCATGTATTTTTGAACGAATTCACTGCGCAGACATATTTTAGTACGATCTTCATTTGTTTTGCATTTAATAACGCCATGTCAGTGTATGTAAAAAAGTAATATTCAGCTAAATCTTTGATTTGCTTTTTTCACAAGAAAAAGGTTATTTATTTTTATTACATAGTTCTTATATCTTTCCTCTTCAAAAAACACAAAACTATTCCGCACTATGTTCTTCTAACTTCTTCTGCAGGCACTATTTTTTTTTTATATAATTTGAGCGCGCTCAAGGGATTTAAGTACGGTTTTGAATCCCATCTAGCAGGTGCAGAGAGGTTTGGGCGCACCCGACCGGATGTGGGCAGACATCTCGCAGAATGTTTGACGACACTAGTGGTTCCCCAATTAGTTATGCTGTTAATATTAGAATTTAATAAGCTTAATATACGCTGGCGTTCCCGTTCTACAACTAAGAGCAGGGACGTGAGTCCGGAACGAATATTAAATGTCATATATCCTGCACCGAACTAGATGTCACTGAGCACGCACGTGAGCAGTCACCATTGAAATGTCTAACTAATCTGCAGAAGTAAAACGATAAGTTGACGTTTATGAATACAAGAATTATACTGTTTAACTATGTTAGCTCTGCAGAAAATCTGCATTATTGAACGCAACTAATGCACTTGTTTGTTATTGTGACGTTTTTGAAAACACCCTATGTCTATCCCACCAATTTTGGTACGAAACTTTTTACACGCTTTAAATGCTGCAAAGACAAGTTGCTTGCTTTAAATCAGATGAATCTTATATGGTTCTCGATAAATATAGCCCTTTGGGAAATGATTACCTACCTACCTGCTGCTATAATGAATGTGAAATGATAAGACCTAGTTCGGTGCCGGATATATGATATTTAATATTGAAATTGTCGCTAGTAAACTTGAGTTAGATAAACCTTGCCGTGGGAAATTAAATGACTTAATTATAGATTCTTATATTTTTCTATTAAATTACGAGTATATATTAGTTATCAGTAAGAAAAAAATGGAATAACTAGATCAAGTAATTCACCTTATGCTTCCACTATCGTGGCAAAAAAAAAGAATGGGGAGACTTGAATGTGTGTCGACTTTCGACGTCTTGATAAGAAGACTATTCGAGGGGAAAAAATATTCTAACTTTTATATTTGAAGAGCGTGTTTCAATACTTTAGGGTTTCTCAGTGCATGCACCGGACGAAATTTATTTTTTATTTTTTTTAAGAACTTAACACTCAAGTGGGTATGATGAATACACTTATAATGCCTCATCATGTGTTAAGTTTTTTGGAAAATGGGATAGAAAGAAAAAAAAGATGTTTGGGCTCAGTGGTTATTTCGCTCCATGGGCGGCATCCAGCATTTAATGGGGAGACTAAATTCTTAGTGGAAGTTGGCTTGATGTTGATTTCCAGTCAACTACTCATCTTACTTGATTTTCGTTAACTGAAAAAATGAGTATCTCTTTCGGGCGAGGCTGGGATTCGAACACCGAACCTTCCGATTTGGAAGCCAGTCCACTACCACTTGAGCCACTGCCACCCACCGAACGACATATTGATTGCTACTGCTGATTTTGACGAACATTTGCTTTCATTACGAATTGTGCTGAAACGAATTACACAACGAAATCTTAAATTAAACCTTGCGAAGTTTAAGTTTTTCTATACAGAGATAGAGTACATAGGGTATGCGGTTACACCGCGTCGTATTACGGCTTGTGACTCTCATATTGCTGCTATAAAAATATACCCAGTTCCGACAAACCAGAAGCAATTGCATACCTGTTTCAGGTTGTTTTTTTATTTTAGGCGATTTGTACCCTCATTTTCCCTAATCCCAAAGCCGTTACAAAAGCAAGAAATGCTGATTTTGATGAAAAATGCCGTAATCCATTCATAGAACTGAAGCCTAGACTGGTTGAGGCGCCCGTTCTTGCCATCAGCAACCCTACGAAAGAGACGGAATGCATTGCGCTATCAACTCAATTGGCTTTGGAGCCATTTTGCTGCGAAGGCAGGACTCCATCCGGTATCAGACTTTTCGAAAACTACCTCTTTTGCCGAATCCAGGTACCACAGTTTTGAACTCCAGTTGCTCGCCATAATTTATACATTGGGACGTTTTCGGGCTTATTAAGAAGGGATACCCTTCAAGATTATAAGTAACAGACTGTAGTTCAGATTCAGCATCGTAATCGTGTTTCCATGGGGCATGTTGATATCCTGAGCCGAAGTCAGACTGCTTGTGATCTACAGTTGATTTTAAAATTTAGGTTACGCAAGGACAGGATAAGGTAGTTAAAGTCTGCCAGATCGTACGGAGATTGAGTAGGTTAAGGGCTTTGAGTTGATGGAAGGACTTGTATTTAAAGGGAGAAATAATGATCGTACAGCTTGTATGTCCCGAATGAAATGGAGGGAATGTCATTTAAAATGTAATCGTTATAATCTTTCTCAAGCGCAACAAAAAAAAAAAACCTTCGCTTATTCTTCTTAAAGTTCCTCTCCGCTGCGGAAGGTGGAAATAATCATTTTTAATGTTTGTTTATTTGTGGCACCTCTTATTATTTCTGTGGTGGAAAGATTGAGCCACTCCCGCATATTTGAAATCCATGACAGCCTTTGTCCCCCTACCGCTCTTCTACCTTCTATCATTCCTTGTAAGATAAGTTGAAGAAGTTTATACTTGTTGTTACGTAAGACGTGTCCGAGGTATTCGTGTTTTATTTTTTAATTAAATATATAAGTTTTCTTTTCCTCTTTATCCATCTTAATACCTCTTCGTTTGTTATTCTGTCTACATATCTACACTTGCGCTCATAAAAACCGCACCATATCAAAATGATTGAAAAATTGTTAATAACTACGATAATAATTTTTATAATGAAATGAAATTTTTGTTGAGTACTCCGCAGTAGTTTATAAGTATTTCTATCTAATTTCCATCTGTTTATTGAATGTTTGAAAAAAGATATTAACAAAGAAAGAAAAACCAGTTAATTTTCTTTTTTTTTTTTTTAAATATTTTAGTACAGTCATTGGTTAACAAAATCAAACGATACATTTTTTGTATATAAGATGTTTAGATATGCCGCTTTTACCAAAAAATTATCAATACCGAGTTGCTCCTCCTTTGGCGGTTATAACCGCTTTTATTCTAGAAGGCATCGAGTTTACTAGAAGTTCAGTAATATCCCTTGAAATTTCAGTATTCCATACATGTTCCAGAACTTCATTTAGCTTTTTTTTACTCTCTGGTTTATGTTCAGCCACCTTACGTTTCATTACATGCCACAAGTGTTCGATTGAGTTTAAATCGGGCGAATTAGCTGGCCAGTCTAGTCTGGTAATTCCGAGGTCATCAAACGTTGTCTTGAGCTGAAAATTATTGAAAGACTCTAGTTACTTGTCTGTTTATTATTTATAAAGTAGACATCTAGAAGTTGATTTATAACACTTTACTTACGGATTTGGCGCGGTGGCAAGGTGCAGAATCATCTTGAAAAATGCACTTGTCAGTATACGAATGATGCTGTTCAATTGCTGGTACCAAAAACTGTGCTTGTACCTTTCACATGCTGACCGTCGTACGTATGGCAAATTGTCGGCACACAACAAATTAAATTTACTTTCAACGGACCATATCACACATCGCCAATCATCTTGCGTCCAATCTTCGTACTTTTTTGCCCACGTCAAGCGAGCTTTTTTAATTTTTGTTGTTAGGAGAGGTTTTTTCGCTGGTCGTTTTCCATATAAACATATCTCCCGTAGCCGTCGGCGTATGGTTTCGGCGCTTAGATCAACTTGATGAAATTCACTCAGCTCTGCTCTTATACGGACAGCACCTTTAAAGCGATCTTTCATGCTAATTCGTTGGAATACATTGTCCGTCTTCTGGGTTGTATTACGTTTTCGTCCCGAGCCTTTTTTCCTTTCCAGTGGATCCAAATTGTCTTTTTTCTTCATCAGTCGTACGATAGTTGAATGACAGCATCCTATTTTAACCGCAATCTCACGATAGCCAAGCCCTTCTTCGACTAAAGTCAATATTTGAACTTTTTCGTCCCGAGTCAGTTGATGATATTTACCAGACATTTCACTTTTTTTTTTTACTTGTCACCGTCACAACCCAATTCAAACTGATTTTCTTTGCACTGAATACGAGGCCGAACTCCGCTATGGGGAGTACCCTTCATTAGTATGGGAACTCATTAGGTGGTGCGGTTTTTATGACCGCAAGTGTAAGATATGAGTAGAACGAATATTCTTCGATATTTCTACATTTCTGTTATTTTTTTTTATCATTGCCCTATTTAACGTCCAGGTTTTCACCCCGTATTGTAGTACCGACCAAATATAGCATTTAACCTTTCTCGTTTTGATCTCTAAATTAATTTCCCTGCTACAAAATGTTTTTTTCATTTTATAGAAGACCCCCTTGCTTGTACTATTTTACACTCTATTTCTTTCCTAGGGTTAGCGTTATTGTTAATTTATCGTTTCTAGATTCTTAAAATCGCTTACTTTTTCGGTCTTCTTGTTGTTTTTTTTTAGCTCAAGGTTCGGTATTTGTGGTTTCCTAGTTAATACCATCCGTATTTGTTACTTACACTGTTGAGTCTATTCATCATATTACTTAACATAATTTATTTATATCGCTTGCTTGAAAAGTATGGTGATAAAATGCAGCCCTGTCTCACTCCCCTACAAATCTTTACTTCATCTGATTCTTCTTTTTCCATTGCTATTTTTTTACTTTCTGACCCCAATATAGGTTTCTGATCACTCTGCTGTCGTTTATAAAATCTAGGAAGAACACAAAAACGTCTTTATTCATCTCCAAGCTTGGTTCAACTAATATGTTGAGAGCGAACAGCGCCTCGCGGGTACCAAAGCCGTTTCTAAATACAACTTTCAATATTATCATATTTTCTCCTGTGTATTATTTTTAGAAAGATCTTTAGCGTATGGCTAATTAGGCTAATTGTTCTATAGTCACAACAGTGTACGGGTTTACTTTGGTTCAGTAGTGTTAAAAAGATAGTTTGGGATCTTGCAATACCTATAAATCATTTTGAGCACATTGACTAGTACGTGGATTACTTTCTTTATCGATAAGTTTCAGAAGTTCATATGGTAATCCATCTGGGCCTGTTACTTTTTTATTTCTTGACTCTGTTAATACTTTCATGAATTCTTCTTTCATTATTTCCAGTCCCTTAAATCCGCAAAAAGGTTCTACTTGTTCTCTTTCATTCACAAAAAGCTCTACGATATATTCTTTCCATCATCTTAGTTTGCCTTTCGTGCTCACTAAGATTTTGCGGGCCTTGTCTTTTAGCACCCCGAATTGCTTTTTTCTTCCAGCACCTGAATTTTCCTTTACCTTGTTATCCAAGTTAAAGCAGTCGTAATTTACATCATGCGTCTGTAATTCCTCGCATTGTTTCTTTAAGTGTATTTTCATTTGCCTTATTTTTCCTTCTTTCTTCCATTAGAGCTATTATTTCGTTGACATCCACACCTGTCTTAGTCGTTGATGTCTGTTGTTCAAATGTCTTTTCCCCCTCTCCAGTGAAATTTGCTTAAACTCTGTCCATTTCAAACTAATGTTTTCGCCAACGGTTTGGACTGCATCCACGATTGTTTCTCTCTTATCTCTTTTTTAATTTGATCTTGTATTTCTCGATTTTTAAAAATTTTCCTATTTCTAAATTTGTTTGTCCTCTTTTTATTTTCATCTTAATTTTTGTAGTATCGGGATTGTGATCTGAGCATATATCTGCACCTGAGTAGTCTTTGTTGATTTAATGGTATTCCTAAACCTCGAGGTGCACTTACATATAAAGCCCTCTCGGGGGTAGTTTAAACCACGTGTTTGTGGTGACTAGTTCTACGACTCTTCTTATTGAAAATGTAGCCTATAACGGGATACCGCTCTTAAGTGAGTGTAGTTTCCATTACTGATATCCAATCATAAATACTCACATAAAAACGCAACACACCTAAGCCTTCCAGCGACATAAGCGAAATTACCCTCGATATACCCCTAAATGAAGTTAAAAGACAACACTAAATTTCAAAATAGAACTCAGCCAAAATGTCTGAAAACAGCCCTACACCTTCTCAGACTATTCAGCCACGAATGGATAGCGAATGCCCATTAAAAGCCACAAGGTAATTGAGAAATGCGCCATTGACAGCGAATCTCCGCAGACACCTCCAACAAAATTTCAGTTGCGGTGCCCCTCATAACTAATTACTGGATCATATGCAATTAAAAAAATCAAAATGATTCTATTAGCTAATAAGTTTCTGCAGGTAATCCTGTCGCTTTTTTTTATTGATTTTTAAATACCGATTTTTCATTTAATTTTGTTATTTTAAAATTTGTTAAAATTAAAAAAAAAACTCGACAGCGTTACCTCGTGTGTGCAAAGTTTCAAAAGAATCGGTGCAGTAAAATTTGATCTAAAGGGGGCTAATTGTGAGAAAAACGCGTTTAAAGATTTCAAAAATTTTTACACCACAAAACGAATGGGTTTTTTTTTTTGGATACTTACACTGAATCTTTGATGTCAGCTCCATAAAGTGAAGAGCTTACAGCTAAGATGTCTAGTGCATCCTTTTGCTCTTGCCTACGCTGAACTCTGACTTCTTTGCTTTCTTATTCGAATGCTGTCTACCGTACGTGCCCATTCATAAGAACTTGCACCTGTTTTAATATCCATCTCTTGCATAAATGACAGCAATGCAAAACAGCCTTCATTGAAAATACAAGCTGTTGCATTAATAGTTTTGAACCTAATATTCCATGTAAGTCGGTTCAGACTCTCATTATTGTTTTGAGTGAAGCCTCCAACACATCACACCACAAGTGCGTCCTCATAAATAGGCTTAATAGCTTCTTACTTGGAAGTGCAGTACAACGGTGTTTGAATGACTCCAGATGATCGTCAGCTGCAGCTTTCTGCCATTCACATCACGAGTCTGCGCCGCTCGGACATTTTTGGTGCTGTGGATTGTCATCTGTCGAGCTATAGTGATAATAAGTTGCCCATATGGCATACTTCATTTTATCCACAGAATCACGGCTTCGTCGAATGGCCAGACCATAATATATGTATGTGGGAAAAGAAGCAGACAAAGAACGAACGAACGACTACGACAGAGAGCGGCGATGCAACCGACTTACACATACATACATGCACATGCACACTGACAAGAACAGATAAGAACCAAAGTGAATTCCTTAACCAGTCTGCAAACTCAACTCAGCAAAGTCGGCGGGTTATTCGCTTACGTGGTTGTCATAGTACAAAGCATTAATTTTAATCGTATTTTAATAATAAACCTGAATTCTTAATAAGATTGTGTTGAGACTACTGCAAATTGAACGAGAAAGTAACCAGGGATAACTTTCCAATGGCACAGATAGACGAGGTACTTGAACGTCTTCAAGGTGCAAAGGTGTTCACCACGTTGGACTTAAAGAACGGGTTTTTCCATGTTCTGATGGATCCCGAGTCGAGAAAGTATACAGCCTTTGTCACCCAAGATGAACAATTTGAGTTCCTGTTTGTTCCCTTTGGGATATCCAACTCGCCAGCGGTTTTTGCCAGGTATATTCACGCAATCTATAGGACGCTATTCTAAAAGCGAGTCGTGGAAGTGTACATGGACGATGTCATCATACCATCGGACGGCGAGGAGGAGGGCATGGAGAAATTGAGGCTGGTGTTGGAAGTAGCAGAGAAGTTTGGGCTACGGTTAAATTGGAAGAAATGTCAATTTTTGAAGCGAATATAAAATCGAGAATAGCACTATCAAACCTTCCACAGAGAAAACAAGGGCCGTATCTGTGTACCCGGTTCCGAAAGACCGAAAGGCACTTCAACGTTTCTTGGGACTAACATCATATTTTAGGAGATCTGCTGCGGAAGAATGCCAAGTTTGAATTGGTAGTCGAGCAACTTGCTGCCTTTGAGCAACTGAAGTCAGCGCCGGTACTAAAATTGTTCAACCGACGCATGTAAGTTTGGGTACGGTGCGGTTTTGCTCCAGAAAGATAGGGAAGATCAGATGTTACACCCAGTACAATTCATGAGCCAGAAGAACAGTTCCATTCGTATGAGCTCGAGGTGCTTGCAATTGTTGAGGCATTGAAGAAGTGGCGAGTGTATGTGCTAGGCGTTGATTTCAAAATAATTACCGATCGCAATGCTTTCGCGCAGACAATGAAGAAAAAGGATGTTCCGCTAAGAGTAGCCAGATGGGCCATGTTCTTTCAAGAATTTAATTGCAAAATCGAACACAGGTCAAGCTCCAAGATGAAACATGTCGACGTTTTGAGTAGAGTGTTTTGCCTCATGATCGAAGACTCGCTCAGCCACCGGATAAAGGAAGCGCAACAGAGAGATGAGTGGACCAGGGCGGTTCTAAAGATCCTGGGAAGGGAAGAAGATGAAGATTTCTTCATGAGGGGAGAAGTATTATACAAGGATCCCGTTAACGAACTCGTAGTAATACCAACCGAGATGGTGGAAGAACTGATCGGGATAGCATCAGCAGGGACACTTCTCGGTAAAGAAAACGCGGGATATGCTAGAGAAGACATTTTTTATTCCATATGTGACCAGGAAGGTAACCGAAATAGTTAGGGGATGTGTGAAATGCCTGATATCAGAGTCCAAAGCCGGAAGGAGGGAAGGGCTGCTTAAACCGATCGATAAGGAAGATAAGCCACTAGGGACATATCACATTGACCACCTCGGACCGATGGAACAGACGCATAAAGCGTACAATTACATTTTGGTCGTAGTAGACGGATTTTCTAAATTCGTGTGGCTTCATCCCACGAAGAGTACGGGAGCTGCCGAAGTAGTGGATCGCTTGGAAATACAGTCAAGTGTGTTCGATAATCCACGGAGAGTAATCACAGATAGGGGGGCGTGGCTCACCTAAACTGCGTTGGAGACATATTGCAGAGACGAAAACATCCAACACCTTATGATCGCGACAGGTATACCGCGAGGAAATGGACAGGTGGAGAGGATTCATAGGATCATTTTGCCGATGCTGACAAAGGCCTGTCTAGGAAGCCCGGCGAATCGGTACAAGCATGTGGAGCGGGTACAGCGAACGTTGAATAATTCACCTTCAAGGAGTACAAAGTTCAGTCCGTTCCGAATGTTGACTGGATTGGAAATGCGAACGTCCGATTACTCAGAAATACGCGAGTGGTTAGCTGAAGCAGAAGTTCAGGACCTACACGCAGGACGAGATACCATAAGGAAGGAAGCGTGTTAAAATATCGCGGCCGTACAAATGGAGAACAGGAGAACTCTCGATAGTACCCGAAAGCCCGAGAGAGAGTATGAGCCTAATGCACTAGTCGCCATTAAGCACACGCAGTTCAGAACCACAGCTAAGCTCAAGCCAAAGTTCATGGGCCTATTCAAGGTCGTAAGGAAACGGAAACGAAAATAAGCAGACAAAGAACAAACGAACGACTACGGCAGAGAGCGGCGATGCAACCGACTTACACATACATACACGCACATGCACAATGGCAAGAACAGATAAGAACGAAAGTAAATTCCTTAACCAGTCTGCAAACCCAACTCAGCAAAGTCGGCGGGTTATTCGCTTACGTGGTTGTCATTAATTTTAATCGTATTTTAATAATAAACCTGAATTCTTAATATCTAAGCGGTGAGTTTTATTCCTGCCAGTAGAATCGGGAGTCAGATCCTACATGTATAGTTAATTTGTCAATCATTTTATTTGTAAGGTTATCTTTGCCAGAAAGACTTTTTCTTTTTATAACCTTTCCCGTTGCAGTTCCTTTTTCTTCTACAGTATTTTTTTTACTAAATCTCGCAAACGTTTGCCCGTTCGCTTTTGAGCGTATCCTACACATTCTTTTTTGTTGATTATAAATTTATCACCATACGGTTTAGAATTTAAGACACCGGAGTACGTTTTTGAGTCACCGTCACCAATATAGTTACGATACTTCACTCCATGATTTACTGGATGTTGAAAAATCATTTTAATTGCATTAAATTCCATGTTTCACGCGGGTCCAGTATGATTTGCATGGCATTTTCCTTCATTTACATGAGCTTTGTACCATTCTTCATACTGTGCAGTATCGAGTTTGTTTTCCCAAAATTTGCAATTATGACAATAAGCGCTTTTTACACAAATATCTGTAATTTTTCCAGTGTAATGCCCGATCAAGGAAGCCACCCCAGATAAGGAAGAGAATCCTCGTGTTTTCCAAGTTCGGTCA
This sequence comes from Volucella zonaria, assembly GCA_963966105.1. NCBI lineage: Eukaryota > Metazoa > Arthropoda > Insecta > Diptera > Syrphidae > Volucella > Volucella zonaria. The sequence continues at coordinate 119,134,760 of OZ014530.1, forward strand.
CCTGATACAGTTAACTCTGATGTATCGTCGATATTATTTGCTTCACATGTTGCTTTTTTTTCTTCTTGTACAGCAACATCTTCTATACTGGAGCACATATTCTTTAAATATAAACTGTCGGGTCAATAAGTCCGTGACTTTTGGATTAAAACACAGATTTTTTGATAAAAACATAATTTTATTTTTCAACGTAGTCTCCCTTGAGCTCTATACACTTTGTCCAACGCTTCTCCAATTTTTTTATCCCTTCCAAAAAAAATGATTTGTCGAGGTCCTTTGGCCTCGTTTGCGAGATGACTTCATCATTGGAGTCAAATCTTTTTCCACCAAGCCATTTCTTCAGGTTTGGGAACAAGAAGTAGTCGCTCGGAGCCAAATCTGGAGAATAGGGTGGATGAGGGAGCAATTCATAGCCCAATTCATGGATTTTTGCCATGGCAACTGCACATGTGTGCACCCTTGCATTGTCTTGGTGGAAAAGAACTTTTTTCTTGGCCAAATGAGGTCGTTTTTTTTTTCAAATCGTCATTGAATCGGTCCAATAAGTTGGCATAATATTCCCCATTGATTGTTCTTCCCTTTTGAAGGTAGTCAATGTGGATTATCCCGCGTGCATCCCAAAAAACAGTCGCCATAACTTTATTGGCTGACAAACCCACCTTGGCCTTCTTTGGCGCCGATTCACCCTTAGAAACCCACTGTTTTGACTGTTGTTTGTTCTCTGGTGTGTTGTCCGTCCACGGTTACAAAACGGCGCAAAAACTCCTCCATATTGCGATTAAACAACGCCAAACCTTCCTGTGAAGTTGTTACACGATTGCGTTTGTGGTCGACTGTGAGCAAACGCGGCACCCATCTTGCGGAAAGCTTTCTCATGCCCAAGTGATCATTCAAAATTGAAACCACTGAGCCATGCGAGATCCCTACGGCTTCCACAATCTCTCGCACTTTCAATCTTCGGTCGGCCAACACCATATCGTGAATTTTTTCGATTGTTTCGGGTGTAGAGACCTCAACTGGGCGTCCAGGAGGTTCGGCATCTTCAGTGCTTGTACGGCCACAACGAAATTCAGTAAACCACTTTTTTACCATTGAAATCAATGGTGCAGAGCCCCCATAGTATTTATCAAGCTTAGCCTTGGTCTCGGTAATGGTTTTTTTTCGCAAGAAATAATGCTTAATAAGCACACGAAATTCACTTTTTTCCATTTTCTCCTCAAATTAGTGAGTAGTCTGATAAAAATAGCTGTCAAACACAAACTAACTGACGCAGCAAGTTTAAATTTTGACAGGAGTCAACTGACAGATGCCTGTTGACAGGAGCAGTGTTGCTGTTTCAGTAAAGAGGTCAGAAATTCAAAAAGTCACTGAGTTATTGACCCTCGTATTTTATTCAGAACATTAAAAATACAAGTTTATTCATCTAAATCTATATTTTTTCCCTGAAAGTAATCCCCATCGACTGCAACAAACTTATGCCAGCGCTTGATCCAATCCCCGAAACATTTTTTGTATTCGGTTTTCATTATGTCCATCAGTGCTTCCTGCGATTTTTCCATTATTTCCTCTCGGATGCTGAAACGCGTTCCCCGTAGTGGTTTTTTTTAACTCGATTGAACAGAAAGAAGTCACAGGAAGCCAAATCAGGTGAATTCGGTGGCTGTTGGATGGTATATGCTGCATTTTTCGTCAAAAAATTACGAATAATGATGGCACTGTGCGACAGTGCGTTATCATGGTGCAAAATCCACGAGTTTTCCACAATTCTGGTCTCTTTCGGCGAATTGCTTCACGCAAACGTCTAATAGCGCTCAAACAATACTCTTTGTTTACTGTCTGGGCTTCTGGCAAAAATTCATGATGCACTATACCGTTGTAATCCATGAAAACCGTGAGCATTGCCTTTTTTTTTGACTGAAAACGACGTGGTTTTTTTGGTCTCGGCTAATTTGGTGAACGCCATTCACTTGCCTGATGTCTGGATTGCGTGTCGTACACATAAACCCACGTCTCGTCTCCAGTAATGATCATTTTGATGAATGTGGGATCGGATTCAGCCTCGCAAATCATCTCTTTTGCGACGTCAACACGGTTTCTTGTTTGCATGAAATTAAGGTCTTTTGGCATCAACTTTGCTCCTACACGATGGAAACCCCAATCCTTTAACCAAATTGTCTTAGACGGATCCATAGGCAATGTTCAAGTCCTCCACTATCTCTCTGATGGTTAATTTGCGGTTATTGACCAACATTTCTTTTACTTCATCTATGTTTTCGTCGGATTTCGATGTCGATGGTCTGCCACTGCGTTCATCATCTTCGATTGACTCACGACTACTTTTGAACCGCTCGTGCCACTGGTAAACGACCGTTTTCTTTAGAGAATCGTTTCCTAAGCACTTTTCCAACATTTCCAACGTTCGCGCACCATTAAATCCGTTTTTTGCGCAAAATTTAAATTCATTTCTAAAATTGTAAAAAATCGCCAACACACACAGAGATAGATGTACTCTTGGCTACGTAACTTTTCAAATGTCAAGCTATGACGCTAAGATTTAGAGGGAATGTCAACAACAGATTTACTAACTTAACAAAAAAAAAAAAAAACAGAACTCAAATCGGAACAATGGGAGCGCCACACGGTGGTGTCCCCCGCGAACCTTTTGATCAAGGTGGTATTTACCCTAATCGTACCGAAATCTATGTAAGCCGGTCACGGCTAAAAAACTTCTAGTGAAGCTAACGTCGTGTATTAAAGGAATTCGAGGAAGAAGCTTCCTCTCCTTCAATAAGCCACCAAAATTGTTGGTGCTGCAGAGCAACATCATTCATGTCGCGACCCCCTACACCCCTTTCTTAAACGGAGACGCTCCGCACTGCTATGTGCGACGTCTCTGTCGTAATTGAGTCGCCTGTCCGCAGCTGATCGAGCGACGTGGAAGGTTTGCTGCGTCACTAATCTGTCCTGTATCAGACCTTCCATGTCGAGGTAGACGCTTCTGGAGGAATAAAACTGTCAAAGCGTACTCTCTGATGATACATGTACGAGTAATTGGGGTAGTAAGCCCCGGAGATCAGGTTGCCTGCTCTTATTATGTTCGCCCTATTGTACAAGACCTCATTAGGATAGAATTATATGTACTCAGACTCTGGTGTTCTGTATAAGCGAAGGCAAGCACTTAGGGAAGCCCTCTCACACACCCGAATCTTTTCCAATGAACTTGCTCTCACGTTGAACCACACGGGACATCCAAATCGAAGTCACGTTGCAAAAGTATATTAATGACCTCAATCTTTGGACCCGATCTGTACGCGATTAAGTCGTCTGCGTACGCATGGTGAACTAAACCTATCATATCACTTGTGTAAATGTTGAATATGATCGGCAAATTTACCGCACCTTGTTGCAGACCGTGTATATGTGAGCATATTGAAAAGAATATACAGGCTTGCTAGTACCCAGGACTTTCCACACTTCACGCACCGAGGCTGCATTTCGCAGTTCGACGTGGCGTGCCCGAACCTTTGGCAGCGAACAGATTGTAAAATGTTATCTATCCTTTTTAATTTTTCCTATAATATAATGTGATAGTCTAGGATTTTCATACTCCTTAGACCATCCAGTTTGCTATTGGTCGTTAGCTGAACAGCATGGCTCTGGGCATGACGAATGGCTTCACCCCTACGAATTTGAGCTCTTCACACTCCTTCTCTTTCAGTAGTGCAAGGAGCTCTTCCGGATCAGTCGACGGTTCTAGCCACCTTAGCAGCATAGTTTGCAGCTTCTCTTCCATTGGGGTGTAGGAGAAGAACTCCGTCGTCGTATGCCTCAGTAAAGTTTTAAATCTCTGGTAGCACTCCACTGTATCGCAGTGGATCGCGTGGCTATATAAACTAAATATTTTAATATACAAATGATTGCCTATGGTCGACTTACATAGTACTATTGTTTCCTTCAATCCCATGTTAAATGTGTTGATTGGTGCTACCCGTAGCTTAGTTCAATTCTGATGTTGCTGTAGCTTCTGCTGCTGTTGTTGCTGCTGTTGCTGTTGCTTCTGTTGTTGCTGCTTTTGCTGCTGTGCTGTTTGTTGCTGTTGTTGTTTTCGATGTTTGTGATTTTGTTGTGGTTGTGCATATTTCTTTGTTAGTTCTTATGCCGATTTTGGTACTTGTTCTTGTTTTAACGGCTTTTTAATTTTTTTTTGGTAATTCCACATTTACATTTTTTTGTTGTTGTGGGCTCTTCAGCTGTTATCGTCGTCTCTCCATCTCCCTCCTTGCCACTTGTTGTGCATTTATAGCAAGCACTTTTTGCTGTAGCTGTTTAATACTACCACAATATTAAGAGCTTCGACCTCGTCCTCTTCGTCATCTGACTCCGATGCAGCTAGGGATGCGAGCCTATTGTCTGCTCCCTTTTCCCTTAATTGTCTGTTTTTAGCTTGTTAGTCTTCTTCGTCGTTTTTTCGCTCCTTGTTTGTTAGTAGTTGTCGTTGTTTGTCACAGTCGTTGCCGTCAAACATCCTACATTCGTCAATCCTAGGGACTTATTCATGTTAGTGCGATACCCCGTCGCCCGCTTTCTTCTCTTGTTGAATGCCGGTTTTCTTGCTAGATACGCTGAATGTTTTCCTTAACTTCATTCCTCAAGCGGTGACGATCTTCTTCGAAATATTCGATTATCTCTTGATTGGGAATTTTGGGCAGGTCGGGTAAACAGCTGAGATTCAACTCCGGTCAAGAGCTTAAAAAAAATCAACTTCGTGGACCGATTCGGAGGTGGTATTCAGTAATTATTGTAGTGGATGGGCATTCTTGTACCATGAATGCTGAAATTTTCGTCAGCAAGGGCATAAGGGTTCGATTCGCGCGTTCTACTTAACCGTTTCCTCAAGCAACGGCGGCTGTAATTAAAAGGTGCACAGTCTCCCTCTTCTTGCAATATTCTTCAAACAGGTTTGAAGTGAACGCAGTGCCGTGATTCGAGATCATACTTTTCGGATTTCCAAAAGTAGCAGCTTTTGTCTCTAGCTTAGCTATTACCTCTTGTGTGGTTGTACTCATAGTGGGGTACAGCCACACAAACTTGGTAAATTCATCCGTCACTACTAAAATGTGATTGTACACCTTTTTGGTGTTCTCCATGGGGCCTAAATGATCGACGTGATAAGTGTGCAGCGGACGGTCAGATTTATCTATTGGGGACAAGAGCCCCTCTTGTTTCCCCTGCTTACTTTCGGACAAAATCTATTCCACACAATTCTTTATATACCTGGTGACTTTTGCTTCAGCACCCTTAATATGATACATCCGTTCTAATAGATCCAAGGTTTTCTGTACTCCGAAATGACCTTCTCTGTGTACCACCTCATTCTCCATTGAAGTTCATATAACGATCAATTCACGTCTGGCATCCTTGCATATATCGCCTCGCGTGGGTGTTCGATTTCATAATCATAATCATAATCTTGGACGATGTTTCTCCCATCGCTTCACTCTTAATGGTACTTCCTTCTTGTTGATAGCATTGCAGTCTACAACGATTTTTATTTGCCTGCCCAAGACATAGATTCTCCACTTTTTAAACGCTGTCACGATAGCCAATACTTAAAACTCGTATAACGCATACATATGTACTACTCTTCATGCGAACTAGTTTTACAGCTCGTAAACTGCACTGGACCGACATTTTGATCTTATTAGTCTTTCTTTAATAATACAGCTCCATATCTAAATTTGCTGGCGTCGGCATGAATTTCAGTTACTGCATTAAGATCGAACATTTTAAGGATTGGCGATTCAACAAACACGTTCTTCAGGATTTCAAAAGCGTTCCGTTATTCCAGTCTCATTGTGAAGTCTGACTCTTTCCGCAACATGTCACTCAATGGCTTAGCTTAAAGCGCATAATTTTCCACAAAGCGTCGAAAATAATAAGTGAGCCCTAAACATTTTTGAACAGATTTCTTGTTATTAGGCTCCGGATAATTCTTTACTGATTTCGTCTTCTCCGTTGATGGTCGAAGTTTCCCACTTTCAATCTCGTACCCCAAGAAGATAATAAATCGCATTAAGAATTGACATTTAGACCATTTTATGTTGAGTCCATGTCTGCTTCCTACTTCCAGTACCTTCTCTAGCCACCTTATCGCCTCCTCATTGTTACTGGCTGGGATCTATGTAAACCTGCACCCCGTGCTCGTTGAGCAATTGTTTTAGAACTGTCACAATAAATCGTGTAATACAGCTGACGAGTGGCACATACCACATGGAATCTTTAAAAATTCGAACTGGCCATTGTGAACTATGAATGAAGAATACCATATACAACATATATTATAAACTCTCCAACACATCGTCGATTAGAAGATAGAAGATAGAAAAGTGGTCTTTAATTATTTTGGCATTTATCCTTTTGAAGTCGCAGCACATTCTTTTCTCTCCGTTTTTCTTTGCAACTAGGGCCACTGGATGGGCATTACTATTCTGAATTATGCCCTTCGCTAACCAATTGGCGACTTGTCTTTCAATTTCTTCCTTCTAACGCTTTCATATTCGCCGATCCGTCTACTAACATCTTATGAGAATTCCCCTGAGAACGGCGAAATGTTGTTTTCTATATCACTGAAATTAAACGTGCTTGATGGGTGTCGTAGAATTTCGTTTTTGTTCGCCGCCCAATTATCTGAAACTTCTAACTGTCTCGCTCCTCTACCGTCTTCGTTTTCGTCTAGTTGGTAGTATTTTAAGTCCATTTTGCATGTCCGACATGTTACCCGTCGTCAGTAAACCTAGTTCGTTAACTCTCGTTTTCAGTTCGCCGTTGGTACTCGTAAATTGTGGTATCTCGTCTCTGTCCATTTTTTATTAATCATCTTTTACAAAATTATTTGTCGAATCACCCCTTAAAAAATTATTTGATACTAACAATTTATGGATGTATCTATTTAGTTAAATTGAATAATTAAAAAAGATACCTTTTGAAATGAAATAAAATGAGAAAAAAATAATAAAGGTCTGGCCTTGCTGTCGCCTCTCAGACAAAAAATATTTCCTTAACAAGATTTAATCTCAATAATTTTTAAAGTCAGAGGTGAATTTTACAGTTGAATTACCTGCAAATTGGATTACCCTTTTAACCATTTATTATATATATTTGAAACATGCTATATATCGGCATCATATCTTGAACGAAGCCTTTAACTTGATACTTCTTCTTCTTAATTTTCCTCTTCGCTTCGGAAGAAAATCATTATTTTTATCGTTCGTTTGTTTACTACTCCTCTCATTACTTTTGGTTCAGCCAATCCCGCATATCTGACAGCCATATCAGCCTTTGTCTCCACTCTTCTTCCTTCTATTTTTCCTTGCAAATAGTTGTAGATAAGTATTTGAATTTGTCGTTTCTTAAAATATGTCCATGGTATATGTATATAGTTCGATTCAAATCAGTTAGCCAGTCTACTACGCAGATCTCTGAAATTTGCTCTCACATAAATTAAAGTTTTGAAAAAGAGAACTGTATAACAGCAAATACGAGCATACGCAAATGATCGTTGAAAAAGACAAAAAAGTGGTAGAGGACATGTCTAACTGTGCGTTGTTGAACTCATCACGGCTGTGATGAAACTGATTAAATGGTTTCATGTGTGTAAACCAAAGACGAATAAACAGAAAATCGAAGGAAAAGACTTGTTACTTCACAATTTTGCTTTGAAGCACTGGCTTAAATTTGATCATAATGGAAATGCAAAGAATATTTTCGAATGAAATAGAAAAAAAAGAGTATTTTTATACAAAATAATTTATTATGTTATCACATAATACATATTTTATTTAAAACAAAATAAATTTAAAATTTAAAGTGATATTTATTTAATTACTGTATCACAGATCTTCTGTATCGAGCTCAGAGTAGTTATCAGTTGTTGAATTATTAATCGGATTGATAATTTGAATTTTAATTTTCTACATCACAGAACTCTAAAATTGTGTTTCGTTGGTAAAGTGGCAAACGAAGTATGATACTTGATGTTCAGCGGCGTATATTACAACGTCAATTTGTTTCGGCTGTTCTCGACTTTTAGCAAGCCTGTGCTGTGTGGTATGTTCTTCCGTGACAGCCATGTTAACATATCTCCACTTCTTCTTGAAGCTGCTATTGGTTTGTGTTCCCATTTGTTGTGGTATTCTGCGTTGTCCATAACGTGTGGGTGGCCGTGGCACAAGTGGTAGTGTACTGACTTCCCAATCAGTTCGGGTTCAATACCAGACGTGACCGAAAGACTTTTTTTAAGGCAATCAAAATCTCGTAAGATGAGTGATTGCCAAATACAAAATCAAGTCAATTTACATTAATAATTTAGTCTCCCCATTAATATTGGATGCCACCCATGGAGAGAAATGCCCACTGAGCCCAAACGTCTTTCTTTCTCTTTGGCATCATTAGTGTAGTCATACCCACTTGAGTGTTAAGTTGTTTAAAAAGAAAAAAAAAATAACAGAAGGCTTCTAGTCTAGTACATTCTTCTTTATCTATTCATAAAAATTCTCGAAGTTCATATCGTCGTGATAGTCTTCTGTTTTAGCTCCGGATTTAAATAACAGCAATGCATTTTTTAAGAAACCTTTGACACCTCCTGAGCCATGTCCTTTTGAAATTCGTGCTTTTAAGCCATGTCTGTTTCCATCTGATGGATATAATTTTCGTCAATATAAATTACATCGCCTCCTTGGCTTCTGTATTCTCGCAATTTTCGCAAAAAATTAAGCCATATTTATTTAAAATTATTTCTTTTGCACACCAGATAGATAGAGAAAGAAAGATGTTTGGGCTCAGTGGTTATTTCGCCCCATGAGTGGCATCCAAAATTTAATGGGGAGACTAAATTCTTAGTGGAAGTTGGCTTGATGTTGATTTCTAGTCAACTACTCGTCTTACTTGATTTTCGTAAACTGGAAAAATTGACGATATGTCTTTCGGGCGAGGCTGGGATTCGAACACCGAACCTTCCGAGTTAGAAGCCAGTCCACTACCACTTGAGCCAATGGGTCGGTAAGTTATTTATCGTATTACAATAGAAAAAATAACCGTTATTAATATATGTATAAGCCCACAAATGGTGATGTTTCATTAAGAAATTTGTAATTATGTAATTTTTCTAAGAATTACATTTCCTGAAAATAATGCAGAAATAATTTTTCCCGCATTTTGGTTCTCTAAGAATTTTAAGTATTATACATATATGAAGCGATATATATCAAATCCACACACAACAACATAAAATACATGGTAAATTTAAAATGTAAAAAATTTAACCTAAATTCAACCTATTACCCATCCAGGAAAAATAAACAGAATACACCTTTAAAAAGTATACCACTTTGATCAAAAAGTTCCCGGAGGACACCACCGTGTGGCGCTCCTATTGTTCCGATTTGAGTTATGTTTTCTTTTTTGTTAAGTTGGTAAATCTGTTATTGACATTCCCTCTAAATCTTAACGTCATAGCTTGACATTTGCAAAAGTTACGTAGCCAAGAGTACATCTATTTCCGTGTGTGTTGGCGATTTTTTACAATTTTAGAAATGGATTTAAATTTGCAACAACGAACTTGTATTAAATTTTGCGTAAAAAACGGATTTAATGGTGCGCGAACGTTGGAAATGTTGCAAAAGTGTTTCGGAAACAATTCTCTAAAGAAAACGGTCGTTTACCAGTGGCACGAGCGGTTCAAAAGTGGTCGTGAGTTAATCGAAGATGATGAACGCAGTGGCAGACCATCGACATCGAAAACCGACGAAAACATGATGATGAAAAGAAATGTTGGTCAATAACCGCAAATTAACCATCAGAGAGATAGCGGAGGACTTGAACATTGCCTATGCATCCGTCCAAGACATTTTGGTTAAAGATTTGGGTTTCCCTCGTGTAGCAGCAAAGTTGGTGCCAAAAGACCTCAATTTCATGTAAAAAAGAGACCGTGTTAACGTCGATGATTTGCGAGGCTGAATCCGATCCCATATTCATCAAAAAGACCATTACTGGAGACGAGACGTGGGTTTATGAGTACGACACGCAATCCAGACATTAGGCCAGTGAATGGCGTTCACTAAATGACCCGAGACCAAAAAAAACCACGTCGTTTTCAGTCAAAAAAGAAGGCAATGCTCACAGTTTTCATGGATTACAACGGTTTAGTGCATCATGATTTTTGCCAGAACCCCAGACAGTAAACAAAGAGTATTGTTTGAGCGCTATTAAACGTTTGCGTGAAGCAATTCGCCGAAAGAGACCAGAATTGTGGGCAGAAAATTCGTGGGTTTTGCATCAATTTTTTGACGAAAAATGCAACAAATACCATCCAACAGCCACCGAATTCACCTGATTTGGCTCCCTATGACTTCTTTCTGTTCAATCGAGTTAAAAAACCACTACGGGAAACGCGTTTCAGCAGCCGAGAGGAGGAAATGGAAAAATCGCAGGAAGCACTGATGGACATACCGAAAACCGAATATAAAAAATGTTTCGAGGATTGGATCAAGCGCTGGCAAGTGTGTTGCAGTCGGTGCGGATTACTTTGAAGGGGACAATATAGATTTAGATGAATAAACTTGTATTCTTAATTTTCTGAATACATTCCACCTTGATCAATATGGTATATTGTAGTTGGGTTACACATTGTAAAATTTAAGTGAAAACATCAAAATTGTCTGCCTTTAATTTTCTTATTGAAATTTTACTTTACTCTCACGATCAGTTCGGCAACTGATTTGCAGTGAGCTATAATCGTCTAGCCCCAATATGACTATTTTTTATTATTACTAAAAGAATATAGTACTCTGAAATAAGTGCGCTTTCGTTTACCGTTATCAGCTGTTTATTGAATTTCGATAGCATCACATTCAAGTTGAAGTGTTATAAGTACTTTTTTTAAAAGGATATTTAAGTAAAGAATATGCAGTCATCTGTTGAAAATGTTTAATTTTATTAAAAAAAAATATTCCCGTTGCAAACATATATCGAACTATTTGATCTTGAATTATTTTACGTTTATTTGAATTAAATATCTAAAACAAAACCTTTGTCAGTTCATATTATGTTATGTAACTTACCCTTAAACATTAACAATCAATAGACTGCAGTTGGAAATTATCTTACAATACCTTTCACTCTTAACATTCATTAAATGTTTTTGTATGGTGGGGTGGTTAATGAGTTTGTTGTCGTAACAGATGGGGTTTCTGAAGTAGAGTTTAAAATGTGAGAACTGACGAAATTAGAATACTTAGCTTTAGGGGTTAAGTCGAAAGCGACATGTTGACGTTGGGGCTTGATTTGCGGTGGAATAGGGGGAGTTGGAATATGGGTGGGGGGATTACAATTAGGAAACATTTTAGTTTTAAAACTCCAATCGGAGTTGGGTTTGTTGTGGGAAGAGGAGGTGGGTGTTGACAAATTGGATTTACTTCCTAACTTATTTGTTGGTTTATTTGGTATAATGGACTGCTTGATTTTATCCAGCTTCTTGGTCCTATTTTCCAACCATTTGCAGACACGCATCTTTCCAAGATTGAAATTGTTGCTGGCTGGATTATGGAAAAACTATTCGTATTTGGCCGGAAGATTGAGCTTTTGAAGCTGCGCTTGCTTCTGTGGTGAGATGTTAGCTGCAAATTGCAGTGGGTAATGGTAATGCCATATTTATTTTCGAAGAAATTCGAGATCCAATCAACATCACCGTTTGGGGGGGCGCCTTTGATAAGAAGCGTAGTGACCAATTGATTCTTCGAAGCAAGATTATCAAGTCTACGTTGCCATTCGGAGTCTGTCCAAGTTGACCTAAAATGCCTGATAAACTTCCGTGGGGCAGCGATTGGAGGAGCTGACATAGATGTGTTCCCTGTTGTAAAGTTGGAAGAAACTTCGCAGGTATCAGTGGGTTGAACCGTCCGCAGATGACTTATATGTGCGGGTGAGCCTGAATCCACTTAAGGTTCCATTAATTCAGCCATGAGCAATAAGGGAACACTCTGGTAAAGCTGCGAGAAGTTTGTCGCAATAAGTTCGCCATCGACATCGTTCACTTTATCGAAGATAACGTCGAGCATGGGATCACATTGTTTAGGAGAGAGTTGTTTGTGTGACGAGGACTGGAAATGAATGTCTATGTCATCACGCAGGGAGCTTATCAACTCGCAGGTTTTTTGGTTGGAGATAACCTGCGCAGAACAGATAGCTTTGATGTCATTCAACACTTTATCCAGGTGACGTAAGGGAGTTTCTTCATTCATGGATCTCCCGGAGTCTAACTCGATTAGACCAGCAATTAGTTTATCCATGTGCTTTACTTTGGATTTTATTTGATCGGCAGAGTTCTGCACTGACTAACTGCTAACTCTTCAACACATTTAACACTGCTTTCAATGACCGAAATTTTATCCGTAATCTTTTTGACGAGTGTGTCTTGGTTAGAGTAATTTGAATCGCTTAGGCATTTTATTGCCAAAAGCACGTACGAAAGTGAGATACTCTTGCTCTTATCATAGAAGAAAAGTAGGTTATCGGAGAATTCTTTAATAAACACCGTATTTGTTTTGTTAAATCCGACACAAACGGCATAAAAGGCTTTCCCACATATGCCCTTGCAAGCTACGCAATCAGCATTGTTGCATCGATTACACAATTGGCAATTCCACAAGACATGTTTAAATTGGTTGTATAGGTCAGTGAGTGTAGAAATATATGTAGGTCGAGTTTTTTTTTTTTTTTCTTGTTTATTGTATTGGGTATATAACTTAATTCGCGCGTTTTTTTTTTCAATATTTGAACGTTTATTTAAGAAAAACATGTACAATAGTATTATTCAAAGTATTGCCCATCTGAAGCTATGACTTTCTCATCTTTCTGGCAATTTGTGGATCCCATCCCAAAAGAACAGCACCGGCTTGGCAGCCGAATCAAGCCAATTTTTGATATTCTGCTCTGATGTGAACCGTATTTCAGTGAGGGCGTTCTGCATCGAACGGAACAAATGGTAGTCAGAAGGGACAAGGTCTGGGCTATAAGGCGGGTGGGGTAAGACTTCCCATCCACTGTTTTCCAAATAGTTCTTAACCGGAATAGCAACGTGGGGCCGAGCGTTGTCATGATGGAAAATTATTGCCTCGTGTCTGGTCGCATATTTCGGGCGTTTTTCGGCCACTGCTCTCTTCGAACGGATTAATTGTGTTCGGTAACGTTATCCATTGATGGTTTCACCCGGTTTTAGCAGCTCATAATACAGCACACCCACCTCATCCCACTAAATACAGAGCATTACCTTCGTGCCATGGATATTCGGCTTTGCCGCTGATTTGGCTGGTTGGCCGGGTTTCACATATGATTTTTTGCGCTTGGGTTTGTCGTAATGGATCCATTTTTCATCACCAGTAACAATCCGATGCAAAAATGACGTCCTTTTGTGGCGTTCTAGCAGCATTTGGGACATGCAAAATCGCCTTTCGACGTCTCTCGGCCTGAGTTCATGTGGAACCAAATTTCCTTGCTTTTGAATATATCCGGCTGCTTTTAAACGTTTTGAAATGGCTGCTTGAGTGACACCCAAAGATTCTGCGAGCTCTTCTTGTGTTTGGCAACAATCTTCAAAGAGTAATGCTTCCAGTTCTTCATCTTCAAACTTTTTCGGCTGCCCAGGACGTTCATCGTCTTCCAAGCCAAAATCACCACTTTTAAATCGTGCAAACCACTTTTGGCACGTTCGCTCAGCTAGCGCATGCTCACCATAAACTTCTACCAAAATACGATGATTTTCGGCAGCAGTTTTCTTCATATTAAAGTAATGAAGAAGAACTCCCTGCAAAAACACTTTTTCAGGCACAAAGTTCGACATATTTGAGTGAAAAAAAATTATTGTTGTTTACGCTTCAAATGAATGACATATACTGAAATGACGTACAATGACAGTAGCTTTCCAACGCATGTTCCAATGGAATAATAACAATGAAATAATACAAGTTACGCCATCTCTTAGCAAACCGCATGAATTAAGTTATAGACCCAATAGATAAGGGCTTTTATTTGCACTGAAATCTGCCAGTAGACAAAAAAATTAATGAATTCGAGCACTAGGGGCTATTAACCGAAAAATACAATTTGACGAAATTTAAAACTGAAAATTAAACAGGTGAATAGGGAGAACAAGAAAAACACGTCTAACTGGTTTGAGTAACTGTTTGAACTGAACTGAACTAAACGAGCATATTATTATAATAAGTATCGAAATCTTTAATTAACTCTCAAACGTGTATCGTTATGGAATTAGCTGGTCCTGCTTTCTATCGCGGTCAAGTGACCAATTTAGTAAAATTTGCTATCGATTATCTGAGATCTGATGAGGGAAAAGTTAACGAAAATTTATATAACCTAGACTCTATAAAGGAAGAGTTACACCTTACATTAGATCGTCTAACGACTGCATACGAGTGCTTGAAAACAGCTAATATCGAGGTAAAGAGTCTCTGACTTTAATAAGGAGGCTGAAATGGTTGCCGACTAAGACGATAAAGCCATTGAAGCATTTAGTTTTTGTTCTATCGGGAAGTAGAAGCAATCAAATTTATACCTTACTAATAAATAGCATGGTACTTGTCAACATACCAATTGCATGTACTACTCATTTTACAAATTTTTTCACGTTTACTGCACCAACATATTTTAACAAACTTCCATACTTCATCCGAAAAACTAATTTTTGTAATGTATATAACAAAAAAATTAAAGAATGGTTATTTACTATTGATAATGCTAGCATTGAATCATTATAAAGAGATATATATATCTAAAAGTTAGCGTACCAGAAATATATATGAACTTCTTTCTTCATAAAATTTGGAATGTACAACTTTTGAATCAAATTTATTTTATTTTAGATCTTTTAATCTTAGTCACTGAATGTCACCCCACATCAGAAAACTTTATAATGTATAATATATATTTGAAGTGTCGTTTAACACTAGTTTATAACTACATGTTCATTAAATTACATAACGACAACTAAATTTATTCATCATTTGACAGTTTGGTAAATTGTAATTACGAGTAGGTTGTATCTTATGAGAATGAATGAATAAATGAATAAAAAAAAAGGCAACAGTGAAATTGGCTGGTTTCACTCCCAAGCAAATTATAATGTTGCAATAGCAGACGTTTTAGCATTGAGAGGACTATATACCTAGGTGCTGGCATCTACCTGCTCTCTTTCATGTTTTCCAATCGATCTACGTGTGGATGAAGAGCGCTTCATCCACAAATTAGGTAACTGAAACAAATAGTCTTTCTACAGCATCAAACTGTTCTCAGGCGAATTCCATTGGTGGCGGACAGATAAATTGTTTGCTTAAATTCCTTAAGAGGGAGGTGGAATCACTTGAAAACGTGAATGAAGCGAAGTTCAATACACCCCACTTAAAGTCAAAGCCATCGAATTCACCACGATCTGTCAAAACTGCATTGGGTTTACTTGCTGCAGAGAAAAAAGAAATATGTTTGTTTTGTAAAGCCGAAGATCATAAAACGAAGGATTGCTGTTTTGCTAAAAGTTTATCGGAGAAAAAACAGTGACTAAGAAACGAAGAAGCATAATTCCAGGATGTGCAAAGTTAAAGGAATTGTATGCAAAACATGCAGTGGACGACATGGAACCAGTATGTGTGATCCTATGTTTACTTTTCCTAAGTCAACAAACGTTTCAACTTTGTCCCTATCCAGTACTACATAAGGGGAAACTAAAAGCTCCAATCAATCACCTTCAATACAATCCTCACTGAATTTATACATATACGATGGAATGTATGCAACGTAGTAATGTATATTTGCACGCAGCTTGCGCCTTTGTTTCTAGTGAAATTTCTCCCATTTCTTTATACGTTCGAGTTGTTATGGATGGTGGTAGCCAGCTCTTCTTTGTGAAGAATTGGGTCGCACAATCTTAGTGTGATTCGTTGTGATGTACTCTCAATGCCCATAAAGCATACATTGAATTTATGCAAGTTGGTCTTAGCGGATGCAAACATTGCCGGTGAACGCGTGGAGGAAGGCATAAGCATTTTTATAGGAGCAGATTCATATTGGCAAATTGCAGCAGGGGAGATTAAACTTATAATGGAAAGAATGACTGTCGTCAATACGGTATTGGTATGGACCACTCAAGGTCCATACAATGTACGATAAGCAGACTCCAATGCAATATGTATAAAATCACTTAGCGTATGAACTTGCGAGGAAGTAGAGAAATTTTGGCAGCTGGACATCCTAGGAATTTCGTAGGAATGTGATAAAAAAAGGGGTGAGTAACGATTTATCTTTTATTCGTAAAAGGGGTGAACGATATGAAGTGTCACTTCCATGGAAATCTACACAGATGCACTTAAATAACAATCATATAAGTGCTATAGTGCGTTTGCAATCACTTGTTCGAAAACTATTTAAAGCTGGCAGAATTGAAGACTATTGCAATACTATGGCTCAGTTGGTATTTTTTGTTGTAGCTGAAATTGCTCCTAAGGAGATCATTAACGATAATCGCATCTACTACTTACCACATCGTCCAGTGTATCGCGAGGACAAAGAGACAACAAAACCTTCGCATTGCATTTGATTCCTCGACGCATGCTCCTAACTATTTGTCATTGAACGATTGCTTGGAAGTCGGAGCAACCTTTTGCCAGATTTATTGGTAGTTGTTTTAAATTTGCGGTCGGGTAAAATTGGAATAGTAGCGGATATTGAGAAGGCATTTCTGCAAATATTACTTAATGAATCTGAGAGGGATAGTCACAGATTTTTATGGTTTGAAAAACAAATCGACAACGAAAGAAATTTACCAGCTGTGCAGATCTTTCGAATGACTCGTGTCACATATGGGGTTACCTGTAGTCCTTTCCTTCTTGCTGTAACGTTACGAAAAATAATAGAAGAAGCCTTTCCGTAATACCGGGAAATGTGTGAGAAATTGCGTAGTTCCTTTTCTGTAGATGATCTTATCACTAGTGTTGAAAACGAGGAATTCGCGGAAAGAATCTACACAGAATCGTGTCTCATATTAAAGCGTGAATCGATGAAACTTCGAAAGTAGAATTGTAACAGGGAAAATGTCCGGCAGCTATTCTCAATGGAGGATCGAGTTCTGAGGATGCAGAAAGTATTAGGTTTGCATTGGGTGATTGCGACAGATTGATGGTTTTAAAAATCATGGCTAAAATATTTAACCCATTTGGTATTCTAGGTCCTTAGACAGTACGTTTAAAGCTACTCTTTCAAAATATATGGCGCAAGAAATTATATTGGGACGAGCGTCTGCCAGAAGATCTGCAAAGCATTTGGGTTACGTGTTGCAAAGACATTCAGGAGTTTAAGGAGGTTGCAATACCCCATCACTTCTTAACGGCAAAGGTACATCGAATTTTATGTCTTCGCAGATGCAAGACAGTTCGGTTTTGGAGCCACAGCTTACGCTAAAACAAGTGACAGTAAAGGAAACGTGCATCTAATATGCGCAAAGAATAGGATTGCTCCCCTCAAAATCGACCTACAGAGTGAGTTAACCATACCGAAGCTAGAGCTAACTGCAGCTCTGATCGCCGCTCGTCTTCTTGCATATCGTAGAAAAAATTTTCGTGTCAACATTACTGATTGTTTTCTATGTATGGACTGACTCACAAATTACTTTATGCTGGATAAAAGAGTCAGAGAAGCGTTGGAAAACATACATAGAGAATAGAGTTAAGGAAATAAGGATATTGTCCGATATATCTTCTTGGAGACATTGTCCAGGTACTGTTAATCCAGCCGGCCTACTCACTAGGGGTATAAGGTCGTCATCACTTATAAATTCAGCGATATGGTTCAATGGGCCGTCTTGCTTGCTAAAGGGTGAAATGCATCACTGCATCAACTGCATCAACTCAATACAGCACCACACTCTGCGCACTGTATATAGATGACAAGGAGACACACAACTTCTGCAAAAACATTATACCTATTTTGAACTGCGAAGATTTTAGTAATTGGAAGCGTGTAACGGCTTATTTTTTTTTCATACACAAAATTCAACTTACGAGGGGCGTTCAATATATTCTCGGTATCGATATGAAGCAAAATGCGAATTCAATTTAAATTGTTTTTATTTTTCAATATAATCTCCCCTAACATCAATGCATTTGTTACATCTTGAGATAAGCTTTTTTAAACCCTCAAAATAATAAATTTCCTCTTTTTCTGCAAAATACCGACTTGAGTTCTTCATCATCCGAAAATCTTTTTCCACGAAGACATTTTTTCAAATCCGTAAACAGGAAATAATCACTAGGGGCAAGGTCTGGACTATAGGGTGGGTGTTGGATTTCTTCGAAACCACAATCTCGCGCAGCAGCCTTGGAAACTCGCGCCGTGTGAACAGGAGCGTTGTCATGAAGAAGCAACACACCCGCTGCGAGTTTACCCCGTCTTTTCTTTTTAATTTCCTCCCGCAAATTATGCAAAGTGGAAGCGTAGGATGTGGCGTTGATGGTTTCACCTTTTTTTTTGTACTCAATGAGCAAGATTCCCTTTGAGTCCCAAAAAACTGTGGCCATGAGCTTCCCGGCAGACGGAGTGACTTTGAACTTCTTCGGGAGGTCTGTTCCTTTTTTATGCCACTGCATGGACTCTTGTTTGCTTTCAGGGTCATAGTGGTGGACCCATGTTTCGTCCCCAGTAACAATTCGATCCATAACACCGTCCGCGTTCTCACTACACATCTCCAAAAGCTCTCTACAGCATGCGATTCTCACTTTTTTCTGAGGCGCTGTGAGCATTCGTGGCGCCCACCTTGCACTGACCTTTGAAAGGTTAAGATGGTCATGAAGAATGGTGTGAATGGTACCAATTGAAAGCTTGGTGATCTCTGCCATCATTTTCACCTTTATTCGGGCATCCTCAAGAACAAGTTTTTCGACTTCTTTGATGCTTTCTCCCGTACAAGCAGTAGCCGGGGCGCCGGAGCGGGGGTCGTCTTCAATGCTCTCTCTGCCTCTCTTGAACTCACTTGACCACTTTTGCACAGTTGATAATGAAGGTGCGGAACCCTGGTAAACAGCCACCATCTCTTCATGAATAGTTTTTTGACTTTTTCCTTGCTTAGTGAGAAATTTAATTACAGCGCGATGCTCAATTTTCACCATCATCGTCTCAGTTGCCATTATGATTCTGTTTAACTAGAGATAAAACGCGAATTAATAATAACATTTATATGAAATTTTACATGAATGCACTAAAATAATAGTATTACTTGATAAATAAGTCAATTTATATATACAACCACGGCTTCACCCCGATACCGAGAATGTGTTGAACGCCCCTCGTAGGTATGCGAACGGATCATTCTGTTCCGCAAATATGAAAAACGCATGAAGTAGAAAAACGAATAACATGATTCCACCCTGATACATAGTGCCCCTGGCTGACAGTAACTTTAAGTGTTGCCGCGGGGAGGATGTTGGAAATGTTTAATTTTATTAAAAAATAATATTCCTGCTGCATACATATTATATCGAACTATTTAATCTTGAATTATTTTACGTTTATTTAAATAAGCTATCTAAAGCAAAACCTTTGTCAGTATTTTGTTATGTAACTTACCCTTAAACCTTAAGAATGAATAGACTCATTAAATGTTCTTGTATTCTTGCTAAGTCAGTGTGTTTTATTTCCTCATCAGATTCGGTGTACTTTAATAAAGAATTATAAAAAGTTTAACGGGTCGTGTTTTATTCCCCGTGAATCGGATCACATTTTTCATAACATCCATTTTGTCTAAGGATTTCCTAATAGCAGTGCTGAGGTTGCGCGAGCAGGGTATCAACGAAGATTTCCTACACGACATATCACTGATCAAAGGGTGTTTACAAATACTTACAGAAGATTGCGAGCAACTGGAACAACTACTTACAATTGAGTAGAATCACATACGGTAGCTCTGAGATATGCAGAATTTGAGGAACGAATTCTGAATATGATAGCAAGAGAGTCATCAATTAGTACACGTTCGATGTCTTTACGCCTAAATGTGTCGCGCCGACGAACTTCCATCCTTATTATGCAACACCAGTTCAGGAGTTATTATCAGCAGATCTGCCTCAACGATCGATTTTGCAATTAGTTGCTGGAACGACATTTCGATGACAATATATTTATCCAGAATATTCTATGTGCCAGAATTCACTTTCATACTTCCACAAACACTGAAACTTATTTGCAATTTTTGTCAGAAGAATTGCCAGGATGTGGACGATGTTTCGCTTGCACAAATAAGTACGTATTTTTACCAACATGATGGTGCTCCAAGTCACTATGGCAGAATAGTTAAGGACTACTTGAATTAAAAATTCCCAAATCTAAATTGAACCATTCCTTCAAATCCATTGGCTTACAAGACCACCAGATTTGACAGTTTTGGATTTCTACGTATGGGGAACGATGAAGGAACGGGTATATACATATATTCATCTGAAATAAGAACAATAAGGCTAAATTGCAAGAATGGGTAGTAGCAGCGGCACAACATATCCAAGAGATTTTACCAACTATTAATATTACAAGAACCATTCAAAAACGAACGTTAGCTTGCATTCAGACTGATAGAGAACACTTTGAGCAACTGTTGTAGATTTGTGTAAATTACGATATCCAATAAAATTATTAATTAATTAATTTATTTATTTATATATTGTATAATAATTTAGTATAACGGTACACGACCGTGGACTTATTTTAGAGTATTTTTTTAGTAATAATAAAAAAATAGTCATATTGGGGATTAGTAAGGTTAAATACACCTGAAAAACTGTAAGACCCAGGTAAAAACGTTATATGGTGAATTTGTAGGTAAAATTATAGCTCACCAAAATAATAAAAGAGAAGAAAAAATATAAGCGATTTTCCCAAAAATTTATTAAAATAAATTAAAAAAATTATTTTCGAAGACCAATATCTCGAATTTGTAATAGCGTTTAAATATAAATTAACCATAAATCGATTTGCTATAAAACGAGCCCAGTCTGGTTGCTCTAGATTTAATATACTAGGAGTTAAAACTAAATAATTGTTGGTACCTACATTGCTGATGGAACATTTTTAAACACCCTGTAACTCAGTTGATATTGAAGATAGACCATCCCCTCCCATGCGATTTTTTTAACCAATGAATCAGATCCCAAAATATCTATATCCCAAACCGGACCACTCTGTATAAAGCAAATGCCATTATTATATTCTGTAATTATGGGAGAAAATGTATGCCAAATAATCCGGTGCAATCTTGAACTGTAATGCATGACATCTCTGCGCATCAATCATAACGGTCACGTAGTAATTAACAGGAACGGATATGTGCGACATTCAAATCATTGGCGTGTTAAAAAAGCAATCAATACGAATTGTACATAAATATCTAATTTTTTTAAAAGACTCTCAATAATCTTAATTTTACGGCGGATATTTTCCTGTAGAGGCTGACTCGCCCAAGAGTTGTAGACCTTAGACTCAATATTTTTCCACAGTTTTGTTTTTTATTTTATAAATTGGTGCGCGCTCAAGTGGTTAAAATGTTTGCACATAGTGCGGCCAAAGGAAAGTCAGGGAGGAAAGAAAGAGAGGTACCGATGTACATTCGTTTTGAATGTATGAAGGTTATAAGGATCACGAAATAAAGAGCTCGGCAGGGAATTCCATAAGCGAGTTGTACAATATTTTAGAATGCGTCCGAAAGTGGGCTTGATATTTTGCAGCATTCAACGTAAGTTGTCATTGACACACATACTGAGAATGGAAAGTTTTTCGGTTTCGACGATGCAAGTGCCATTCATGGACAATGGCTGGGTGTTTAAATTTCGCTTTAGCGACAGCATTGTGTTTTGGAAGCATTAAATTCTACTCTGTTAGTGGTTCCCCAACCGGTTGCTCCATTAATATCGGAATTTAATGAGCTTAACATACGCTGCCGTTCCCGTTCTGCAGTCGAAGAGCAGGGATATGATTTCGGGAACGAATATGAAAAGCAGAAAGTACTCTCATCAGCGAGCGAATA
Organism: Volucella zonaria; assembly: GCA_963966105.1. Taxonomy (NCBI): domain Eukaryota; kingdom Metazoa; phylum Arthropoda; class Insecta; order Diptera; family Syrphidae; genus Volucella; species Volucella zonaria. The sequence continues at coordinate 119,156,886 of OZ014530.1, forward strand.
TATTGTATTAGAAGTAGCAGACAAGAGATCATTAATGGAAATTAAAAAGAGTGTCAGAGACAGAACGGAATATCAGACTCGAAATCACGACAACTTGAATTGAACGTTCCCAAAGGTAATTTCTAATCCATTGAAGAAGAGAGTCGTCGATCAGAAAACCACCATTTTCGACAAAATAGGCTGACGACCAATCGCTGTCAAATGTTTTAGAAATATCAAGTGCAACTATCTTGCTTTCGCCCGATTAATGTACGCTCTGGTTCCGGTTTTCGGTGAGACATACCATCAGATCACCAGTGGACTTGTTGCTACGAAAACCGTACTGCCGGTTATTGAGAAGATTTCATGTTTCGAGTTATTCCATGAGCTGATTTATCAGCGTTTCCATTACCTTGGAGAGAAGGGACGTAAGTACAATGATTCCGTATGAACCGAGAGAAGAAAATTCGCCAGAAGAAAGAGAGTTATACCATCTGGACCAGTGGATTTGTGAATGTCAAGATCTTTAAGTACTCTCGCTGCTACACGAGTCCGAAAGTGGATTGGTGCCATTGAAGATTCGACGGACTCAATTGTAGGCGGGTACAAAGCAAAATCTGGAAATGTTGAACGGTCCGCAGAGTGTGCAGCAAGCAGATTGGCCTTGTCCAACGAGCTGACCTCTGGAATGTCATTATAAATGAGAGTTAAGATGGAGGATGAGGCAGAATTTCTAATGCTTTTGACAAACGACCAATAATTCTTACTACCTTTCGGACATTGTAGTACGGGGGCTATTCCAAAATCAACCTCCGATGTGTTACAATTCATTACATACGTACACTTCGGTGACGTGTTTCTGCATGTCGCAACCAGTATATTATTCTCTAATAATATGCCAAGTTTCGACCGTTTTCTTTTAGTATTTTTCCAATAGTTGCCGTTTTCACATGGAGAACACAATTTTATCTCCCGCCGCTTGTGAGGTACGAAGTGTAATTCGTTTTTTGCAAGCCGAAGGAAATGACGCAGCTCAAATTCATCGTCGGTTATGTGCTGTTTACGGCAATACAGTGATGTGTGATGGTTCGGTACGTGATTGGTGTAGAAAAACGGACGCACAGATGTGCATGATGAAGGAGGCCAAGGGCGCAAATCGATCATGAATCAAGACGTAGTTTACCAAGTTGACCAATTTGTTCGAGAAAACAGGCGTTTTACGATTGGTTTACCACAAGTTTTATGCACGTTGGGTCCCAAAACAGCTCACAGATGTCCACAAGACCCAACGTGTCAATTCAAGGAAAGCATTTCTCAGTTTTCTTCTTGGGATAGTAAAGGCATATTGGTGACCGAGTTTATGGAACCTGGAAATACAATAAATGCAGCGGTTTACTGTGAAACTCTACGTAAGTTGAGAAGAGCAATCCAGAACAAAAGACGAGGAATGCTCACCAAAGGTGTTGTGCTTCTGCATGACAACGCAGGACCACACACTGCTGCACGCACAAAAACTTTAGTGGAGGAGTTTAATTGGGATATTTTTGATCACCCTCCCTATAGTCCTGATTTGGCACCAAGTGATTATTACTTTTTCCCAATATTGAAATCATCCATTGCATCTCAACATTTTTTAAGTAATGAGGAACTTATGAACAGTGTGAATCAATGCCTCAACGCACTGGCGGTGCCATTTTTTAAGGAGGGTATACAAAAGCTCATCCCACGTTACCAAAAATGTATAGATTTAAACGGAGACTATGTAGGAAAATAATTTAGATGTTAATAAAACTATTTTGTGCAAAAAATTAATGTTTTTGGTTTTTTTAAAAAATATTTTTCACTTCGGAGGTTGATTTTGGAATAGCCCTCGTATTTTTTGCCTTAATTTTTGGTGGTATTGAAATTTCACGTTGCAGCAATTCCTGCCTCGTGTGAATTTTTTGTCGGTTTTCCTCTATCGGGTTGATCTTGTATTCGTAAAAACGAACAACATCTCTAACCCTGACAGACTGTACAGCTCTAGTCGTATCATGCCTTTTCTTTTGGTTTGATACTCTTCATCCGATGAGGGAAAAGGATCTCACCCTGAAGAGAACAGTGTCTGTGGTCATATCAGCAGCGGCATCCACATCGTTATCAAGGAAACATAACGATCAGTTAAAATTCTTGAGGAAGCTGTTAAGTCCGGTCCCATTGGCTTTCTCGTATTGTCATATGGTTCTTTTAGAAATATTTTCTCTAACTGTGTGGCCGGTGTACGAGAAATTAGCTGATACAGAGCGGATAGCACATTGAGGTTAGAAATTAAAAGCAACTATAGGGTGTTGGCAGTATGACTATCACGTCTGGCATTCGTGTGGCCTCATTTACAAGCTGGGTCAAGTTATTTTCCGCACCGAAGATTTCAACACACCGTCCTTCGCGTGTTGTCTATCCAGACTGTCGAAGCCACCCAGAATTGTGTATTATGGAATCGCCCATAATGACGATTTCAGTTTGAGGATACATGGATGCAATTCTTTGTATGGAGTCAGAGAGCGCATCAAACTCGTTATAGGCCGAATTGCTGTCCAGTTTGGGGCTTCTGTAAATAAAGCATAATAAAGGATAATTTGCTTACGGAGATAGATTTTAACCACATGAAGTTGAATTCCGGATTGGAACAGGGACTACATTGTGGTGGAGTTAGGTAAGCTACATCACTACGAACGTAAATGGTGAAACCGCTGTGAGAGAAGAATAGTCGCATTAGTTCGTATTCAGGTAGCATCAGATCTGAGTGATCTGGGAGGTGTGGCAGGGATCTACCTGTACTTCACTAAGTGAAATAACCGCTGGCCTGTACTCAAAGATATTGACGTGCGCGAGAAAAGAAACACGAAAAACACAAACACCAACGATGCTTAGCATGGCTTCGAAGTGAAAATTCTGATTCGACATGAAAAGTCTAATGGTGTGAGCAAGTGAGAAGGCCAGGGAATGTCGCCATATATGCCAATAGTAAATATACTTCAACCAACTTCAGACTGCTATAATTTCCAAATCGTCCATGACAGTGAGCTCAAATTTTGACACATGACAGATAATTTCATTATTTACAAGTCTTTTAAACGATTCCCGTCTCGTGTCGTCTTCCTGTCGTTGTGTTGAAAAATTTTTATCCGCGATGGAATTCAAACGTGATAGTGTGATTGCTTTATATTTGGCTGGAAAACCACAAGTAGGTATCGTTAGAGCCCTCCAGCACCTCAAAGTGAATAAATCATTTGTGTCTCGAACCATAGCTCGTTACCGTGATACTGGAGGCGTTGCAAAACGCCATGGAGGTGGTCATAAAAAAAGAGCAACATCGACAAAAATGGTTCGGAAAGTGAAGGCTCGAACTGAGCGAAATCGCGTCGAGGTGGAAGAAACATGGCTCGTGAGCTCAACATGTCGTTGGAACGGATGCAACACATACTGAAAAATGAGCTTGGGCTCAAGCCATTGAAGTTCCAAAAAGCACACGATCTTACACCGCAACAGAAAAAAGTTAGAGTCGAAAGAGCGAAGGAGTTGCTACGCTCCTGGTGTGTTTGGGCTGCCATAACCGCCGATGGTCGCTCTCCGCTCGTATTTTTGGACCGTTGCGTCAAAATTACGACGATCGTATACCGTGAAACTGTCTTAGAGGCAGTATTTGACGCCTTGGGCAAACAATCATTTCGGTCGGAGACCGTGGACATTTCAACAAGACTCGGCACCGTCTCACAAAGCGCGCGTCAACCATGATTGGTTAAAAAACAATGTGTTACACTTCATTTCTTCGACACAATGGATGCAAATCCGTTGAATTTCTCAGTCTGGGGTATTTCGAAGGCGAAGGTTGGCACTAAAAAATACCAAAGTTTGGACCACCTCAAATAAGCACTTTGCCGGAAATGGGCCAAAATACCGCAGAGCCACTTGCGTGCAGCGTGTGATGCTTTCTTCGGCCGTCTCAAGGCCATTATTCGCGCCAAAGGTGAACATATTGAAAACTCCTGATACAATTTGAAAATTGATGTATTTTCCAACATTTTTTGCTTTGTCACAATAAAATTTATCAAAAAATAAAAAAATTATAGCATTTTAAAAAGTTGGAGTTAGAGTCATTCACATGGGCTGTCCGTGCCGTTTCTAAGATAGGGCACCACTTGAATTGAATCCATACCATTTTCAGTTAGTACCAACCTTCAAAAGATACGTGTATAAATTTTATAGCTGTCGGACTATTAGTTCTCGAGATATACCGTTGTGAGTGAAGCAACTTTTGTTATTGTGAAAAAAATGGATTCAAAGCAATTTCGTGTGTTGATTTATCATTGCTTTTTGATGGGAAAAAATGCAGCCGATGCAAAGAAATGGCTTGATAAGTGTTACCCGGACTCTGCACCAGCCGAACGAACCATTCGCAAGTGGATTGAAAAATTTAAAAGTGGTCATACAAGCACCGAAAATGATGCACGCAGTGGACGTCCAAAAGAGGCTGTTTCAGATGAAAACATCAAAAAAGTCCACAAAATGATTACGTAAAGTGAAGTTGATCGATATAGCTGAGGCTCTGAAGATATCAAAAGAGCGTTTTGGATATATCATACACTAATATTCGGACATGCGAAATCTCTGTTCAAAGTGGGTGCCACGTTTGCTCACAGTCGACCAAAAACAACAACGTGTTGATGATTCAGAGGAGTGTTTAAAGCTGTTCAACCGCAATAAAGTCGAATTTTTGCGTCGGTATGTGGCAATGGATGAAACTTGGCTCCATCACTTCACACCAGAGTTAAGTCGGCAGTCAGCCTCGTCCAAAACGACCAAAAACTCAACAGTCGGCTAGCAAGGTTATGGCATCCGTATTTTGGGATGCACATGGAATAATTTTCATCGACTATCTAAAAAAGGGGCAGACTATCAACAGTGACTATTACATTGCGTTGTTGGAGCATTTGAAGGACGAAATTGCAGAAAAACGGCCACATTTGAAGAAAAAGAAAGTGCTGTTTCATCAAGACAATGCACCGTGTCACAAGTCGATGAAAATGATGGCAAAATTGAATGAATTCGGCTACGAATTGCTTCCCCACCCACCGTATTCTCCAGATTTGGCCCCCAGCGACTATTTCCTGTTCGCAGACCTCAAAACAATGCTCGCCGGAAAGAGATTTAAGACCGAATCGCCGAAACAGAGGCCTATTTTGAGGCTAAACCGAAATCGTACTACAAAACTGGTATCGAAAGATTGAAAAATCGTTTCAACCAGTGTATCGCCCTCGAATACAACTAACATACAGTCTGTTTGATAACATCGTACACGACAAAAATTAAAGAAGAACTTATAACAATAAAAAAAAATCAATTGTACTGGTTTATTTTGTTTATTTACTTGAATGCTTTTCAATTAATATGTTGTCTACTCTCCTCCATTATCAATAATTGCTGGGAGTCTTCGAGGCATGCTTTCTACTAATCTTATAGCATGATCTTGGGGCAAAGATCTCCATAAAACTCGTATTTTTCGTGATAATTGTTTGACCGTCGAGATCTTTTTTCCTTGGAGCTTTAGCTTCATGAATGCCCAAACATTTTCAATGGGATTTGCATCCGGCGACTGCAATGGCCAATCTAAAACATCGACGTCATTTTCTTGTTTCCACGCACTGCACAAACGACTGCGATGTTTCGGGTCATTATCTTTTTGCAGTAACCAATTCTCATTCCTTCTTTTAAACCACCTTTGGGCAGATGGTAATAAAGCCTTCTTATAAATTTTGAGCATGTTGGGTGCGTTTAAGTTATTTGTAAGCATGAACAAATTGCCAAATCCTTGTTTTGAGAAGCATTCCCAAACGTGTACCTTTGCCGGGTGTTTGACGGTCCGCTGGATTAATTTATTGGATTATGTACACCAGGTATGAGTGATAGGAGACCATGCCCAAAAAGAAGCTTCATCCGAAAAAATAACGTTGTTCCAATCTCTGTCCAAATTCTTCTTGGCCCAACTGAGTCGTTTTTCTACGTGTTTTTTTTTTTGAAGTAGTGGTTTCTTTATTGTGCTTCGAAATTTTACATTATTGGCTAGTAAACGTCTTCGTATCGTATCACAACACACATTTAGACCCCTTTTACGTAAAATCCCTTGTCCTCCACGTAACGATAGAAGAAAATTTTTTTCAAACACGCGTAGAATCATTTTGTCCTGCTTTTTTGTTGTTTTTGGCGTAGACCCACGATCCGGCAAATCATCCACATTTTTAACTTGAAAATAATGGTGCACCCATTTGCTAACAAATGCTTTGGACTTTTTCATGTATTTAGCAGCTGCTCCGTATGACATTTTCGGTCCTTTTGGATGCGTGCACAAGAATACTGCTTTATAACGTGATGCAAACGCGACATTCATTTTAAAATACTTCCGTCTCTGACAAAAATTGAACACTCTTTAAATTTTTTTATTCAAAGCATCTTAGCAAAAGTATTTTTTTATCTGCTAATGCAAATGCCACTTCCAAATCGGTTTTCATAAACGCCGCATAAATAAAGTTGAATTTTGCAAAAATTTTGTGTTTTACTATAAAACGGCACTTTCCAGCCCATGTGTTATACTATAATAGTAATAATAATTTACTGTGAAAAATTGGCCTCAACTAGTGGTGTGAGGCGTGGCACCGTCTTACTGAAATAGCGTTGTATTGTTGTATCTGGGACACAACTATAGTTGCGGTAACAGAAATCTGGCAATATATTGTTGCTCACTGTTGTTTTCTCTATCCCTCGAGCCGAAAACTCACCTCTGTTTCTTAGGGAATGTACGCAATGTCATTTTTGAGCAATGTAACCGTTTTTCGATTCCATGCAATTTTATCCCGAACTTGCGTCACATAGTCTGGAATCTCTGTTTATGTTGTTTTTTTTTTCTGCTTCAAAATACTTGAGTTTGCGCTCCATTTAAGCAACTCCACAATAACTCTAGTGTGATATCGTCATCCCAATGGTAATGACTTAAAAGTGACCTTAATTTTATAACGTATTAAAAAATGCCACAAATTGCAAAATCGTAACGGTTGAAAGTAAAGGCAGCGGTATGGTTAACCCAAACTTTTCTCAAGCCGACATTCTTTTTTTTTAATTTGGGGCACGATGTGAGCAAAGCTTTTAATTCAAGCGAGAATTTTGATATTTACACAATTTTTAGTTCAAAGACTTCAAAAAGAAATCAAAGTTCAAAAGAAAAAGAAAAGTAGCAAAAATCTTGCTTTTTTTTTTTACATGTTAAGAGAAAAATGAAAACGTCTATTGCCTTGATGTACTCTAAATTTATCTATTGTACATTGTGTATGTCGTCACGTTGCTTGCTTGAAGTTTGAATATATTTCGCTGTCATCTGCCTTTTTTATTTATTTCTGTTTTTTTTAAGGGATCTGATCCGCCAACTGAAGGGGCACTGCGACCTAAAAAAAACCTTTTGCACCACAAAATAAGCATTAGGAAGCCGAGAGAGGCCCAACCCTTTTGATGAAAGATTCTTTCTGGTGGAGACTTTGGGAATTTCCCCAGGGCTTAAATTTTCTCTGAGTGTCAGTCAGTTTCAGTTTATATGCATTTTTATTATTTCACTTAATTTACTCTTACTTGCTAGTCAAAAAAAATGCTTAAAAGTTAGCTTAATTAACTTAAATTATCTTATTCTAACTTACTGGCCCCATGCGGGCACTCTAAGTTAAACCTAACACTTAAATTATGTCTTTCGACGTACCTTACTACTATACTATACTATTTCTATTCCTTATAATTAAAACTAAGAAAACATTTTTTCCAAAAAAAAAAACTTAGTAACATGACTTTCTTTTATATTTTATTATAAAACTTAAAACTAAAGTCCTAAAAACTACCTAAAAATAAGTCTTAATCTACTTAAACTACTTACATCTAGTACATACATATATATATATATATACATAATATATATATACATAATATATATATACTTAATATATAAATATATGTATATATAATATATATATACATAATATATATATACTTAATATATAAATATATGTATACATATATAGATGTATGTTCTTTTTTTTTAATTTTTTATTTTTATTAATTTTTTTTTTTTTGGTTTTTATATATTTTTTTTTCTTAAATCTAACTTACTCCTACTTAAAACTACTTAAAACTATGTAAGCCGGCCATGGCTAAAAAAAAAAAAACTTGTGCGACCCACTTTGCTTCACATGAAGCTACCAATTATTGGAGGAATTCGACGACGAACTCTCCCTTCCTTCAACTAGCCACCAAAATTGTTGGTGCTGCCGAGCAACATCCCTTATGTCGCGACTCCCTACCGCCCTACTGAACCGGAGACGCTCCGCACTGCCGTGTGCGACGTCTCTGTCGTAGTTGAGTCGCCTGTCTGCAGCTGTTCGAGCGACGTGGAAGATTAGCGGCACCGCCAATCTGTCCTGGATCAGACCTTTACTATCTAAGTAGAGGAACGCTTCTGGAGGAATAAAGCCGTCAAAGCGAACTCTCTCGTGATACATATAATTAGGGTAGTAAGCCCCAGAGATCAGGTTGTTCGACGATGTCATTGCTCTTGCAATGTGCCTTCGGGTCAACTTAATAACAAAATTGTCCACTCTTATTAGGTTCGCTCTATTGTACAAGACCTCATTGCGATAGAATTTTATGTACTCAGACTCTGGTGTTCTATATAACCGAAGACAAGCCCTTAGGCAAGCCCTCTCAAACACCCGAATCTTTTCCAATAAGCTTGCTCTCACGTTGAACCACACGGGACATCCAAACACAAGCATAGGCCGGATAAGGGCCATGTAGCAGATCACCTTCACCCTCGCATCGAGTTGGCTGTTGTAAAACAGTCTCCTTGTAAGGGCAAAAGCACCTCTGGCTCTGGCCAGAGCAACATCTATATGTTTGTTAAAATACAGATATTGATCTAGCCAGATCCCAAGGTATCTGACTACATTTCGACAAGCAAGTGGCTGTCCATGTTGTCCAACGATAGAGAACTTTCGCCAATTCTTTCTGGTATCCCTAGAGGCCCCAGACAAAGGCGTCCAAAACAGAATGGTTTCCGATTTCTGAAAGTTGATTTTCAACTTCCAGTCATCGCAATATTGTCTAATTTTATCGAAGTCACGTTGCAAAAGTATGTTAATGACCTCAATCTTTGGACCTGATCTGTACGCGATTAAGTCGTCTGCGTACGCTATGGCATGGGGAAGTGAACCTATCAGATCACTTGTGTAAATGTTGAATAGGATCGGTGAATTTACCGCACCTTGTTGCAGACCGTTTTTAATGTTAAATGTTCCAGCAGAAGTCACATCGCCATTTTTCACGATGAACTGTCTACTGGAGAGCGTATTAAAAAGAATATACAGCAGTGGTTTACTAATGCCCATCCTGTCCAGCTTGAAGAAGAGTCCCTCTAACCATACGGTATCGAAGGCTTTCTCCAAGTCAATCAGACAGGCACCAGTGCACTGTTTCTTGCTTTTGTTCCATTGGATATCAGAAACCAGTTTAGACGCAGCATGAATGATATCATGCCCCGCCTTGAAACCGAATTGATTATCCGGAACTATATTTTTGTCCTCAACCCACTTAGTCAGGGCTCTATTGATTACCTTCTCGAAAACCTTACTGATGTTTGGAAGAAGACTGATCGAGCGGAGATTCGCCGGATTGGAAGTATCTTTATCCCTTTTGGGGATGGGATGTATCACCGCAATTTTCCAATGCGCTGGATAATGGGCATTATTCATTGCATTATTAAACAGGGTGGTATAAATGTTCACCGCTTCTAGTGGGAGATGTCGAAGCACAATGTTCGGTATTTCATCGGTTCCCACTGATTTCTTACTTCTAAGCGATTCGAAGACCGTTTGGAGCTCTTCCTTCGAAATGAACGGTGGTAATACCCTTTCGTTGGTGATGACATTATTTGCCATATTCTCGTCACTGAACTGGGTGAAACCCGAGCTCTCGAATCGCCAATTCGCAATTTCATTTCGAAGGCAGGAATTGTGCACAAGGACTCGACTTTCCAGGTCGTGGTTCGGGCCAATGATGTCATTCGCCTTGTACACTTCCTGGAAAGTCGCTCCTATAGCCTCTACCTTCTCCTGCGGATCCTCGATCACAAAGAAGTTGTCATCATCAACTGCCTCATTTGGATCTATACCTGCTGCTACAAGTATTTGTTCGTTGTTCGTCGTTCGGGCGATTTTGAGGCATGGAAGGTCGTTTTGATTATTTCTCCGAAATATTTTATTTATTTGCGGGAACATATTCGGGTTGCTGGTGTTTACAGCACGAATTTTGTTGTTCCAATACAAACTTACAGAATTTCTGTAATTTTCTTTTATTAATATCTGGAGGTTTTTTATCGACGACTTCAATGTCATGATCTCCGGGTTATGTCTGTCAGTAAACTGTCTGTACAAGGTTTTTAGTCTTGACAGCAGCCTACTTTTTTGTCGGTGCAGTGCGTCTATAGTTGCATTGCGGAATAAGTCTTCGTCGTCAGTGTGTTGATACCGAGGTATCGTTTTGTCCATTGTTCGTTTAATTGTCTTGTCCATTAGTCTAAGATACCTGTCAATCTCCTCGTTTGACAGATTTCTGTTGGACGGTGGGTAGAGCGAGTTCGAGGAGAGTGCTCTTGTCAGTGTTCTGGTGAAGTGTGTCCAACGCACCCTACTATAATTGTAGGAATGCCTTTGTACAAACTCAAATAATTCCGCAATTTCGTTGGGAACAGTTATTTCGGTGCTGAGACCGCAATGGTCACTGTCATACACGAAAGTGCGTAGACAGTTTGTAGTTTGTTGGTTAGTGCACGTCAGTTGTATTCGTGAATCGAACAGCAGGAGATCCAGATAGGACCCGTGTCTGGGAAACGACGGACTATCCGTGGCTTTGAGGTCGAGTCGATACATCACACTATGCTGACCCCACCAATTGAATAGTAGGTTCCCTCTAGTATTTGGTGTATTATTTCCCCAATCTCTGTGTCTGGCGTTGAAATCTCCGCCGATAATAAAGTAATTCTCCTCCAATTCCAGTCTTAGGAATCGAAAAAGTGTCTCGAGCTCTGATATGAATAAGGTGGATTGAGTAGCTTTAGGTGCATAAACAGACACCATGTATAACCGCTTTCCACTACGGAGAGGGATGTACATGATGCATGCTTCCAGCACCTGAAACCCACGTACTACACGACTGTATACTCTTTTGAAACGCAGTCCCTTTCTTACAAATATCGCAACACCACCTCCTTGAATAGAATTGGGTCGGTTTCTTCGTAATATTTCATATCTTCTGTGTCTCATTTTGTGCCTTTTGGTAAGCTTAGTTTCGCTAACCAAAATCACATCAGGGGCTTGGTCTTTAAGCAACTTAAACAGTGTGGCTCTTCGTTCGAACCTAATCAGTGAATTAACATTCACTGCAAGGACCTTCAGGGTTTGCTCCGCCATGTACGTACCCATTACGACTGGAAGTGCGTTAGGCCCGGCAGCAGCGCGTATATTTGATCTACCCGCTTAGCCTGTTCCTGTATTTGACGCTGAAGCTGTGCCATCTGCCCCTGAATAGAGAGCAAGATAGCCAGCATGTCAGGTACAGGTTCCGGTGCTCTAGGCGCTGCGGCCTGAGAAGCTACCTTTGCTTGTTGTACCGTATTTCCCCTACCTGCCGCCATTTGGGCGTAGGTAATGTGGGGAGTAACGGCTGGTGTGTGTGCCTGAACGAGTGGACGTTTAACTTCCACTTTCTGCTGCCCAGCCAGATTTACTCTTTTTATGTATTGGAATTTAGGACAACCCCGATAATTTGCGGTGTGTCCCGTGTTCCTACATAAAGCACAAGAGAGTTGGCTTTTTTCAGACGTCCTTACCTAGAGGGCATTCCTCTGACTTGTGGTTCTTTCCACACTTCACGCATCGAGGCTGCATTTCGCAGTTCGACGCGGCGTGCCCGAACCTTTGGCAGCGAACACATTGTAAAACGTTTTCGCTCCTCTTTAATTTTTCCCAGTGAACAACCTGGTAGTCTAGGACTTTTATACTCCTTAGACCATCCAGTTTGCTGTTGGGACTTAGCTGGACAAGGAAGAACGCCAGTTTCCGCTTCTCCCTTTTGGCTCTAGCCGTGACAAATGGCTTGACTCCCACGAATTTGAGCCCTTCGCACTCCTTCTCTTTCAGCAGTGCAAGGAGCTCCTCCGGATCAGTCGACGGTTCTAACCCCCTCAGCAGCATTGTCTGCAGCTTCTCCCCCTTCGGGGTGTAGGAGAAGAACTCCGTCGTCGAATCCTTCAATAAACTTTTAATTTTATGGTAGCGCTCCACTGTATTACAGTGGATCGCGTGCCTATCTAAGCTAAGTCTTTTAATATAAAAATTATTTCCTATGGCCGACTTACATAGTTCTATTGTTTCCTTTAGTTCCATCTTAAATGTATTTATAGGTGGAACCCTTTGTTTTGAAATTTGTTGTTTCTGCTGTTGTTGTTGTTGCTGCTGCTGTTGTTTTTGCTGCTGCTGTTGTTGTTTCTGCTGCTGCTTTTGCTGTTGCTGTTTTTGTGGCTGCTGCTGTTTTTGCTGTTGCCGTTGTTGTGGTTGGTCTTGTTGTTTTTGCTGATGCTATCGTGTTTGCTTGGTGTTGTTGGCTCTGATTTTGAGCTAGCTGCGTCTGCTGTTGCTGCTGGGATTGCTGTTGGTCTTCCCTTTTCCTTCTTACCATTTGTTTTTCTTTTATGGCCAGTACCCTTTGTTGCAGCATTTTTATGCTACTACTTATAGACGCCATTTCTTCTTCTTCATCTTCCGATTCGGTTGGCACCAAGGAAGCGAAGCTGTTCTCTCTCAGGTGGTGGTGAAGACCTGAGAAAAATGGGTTACTGTCAGTAACTTTCCCGGGACAATTATTTGCTGCAGTTGATGACGTTGAGTGCGCCCCTTCCCTCACTCCACCAAGCAGCTTTACAGTGGAAGTTGGTAGGGAGGGACGTTGTGCTAAGGTGGAAGTTGGTCTTAGCGCCCTCCTTCTCTTCGTCTTCGGTTCTGTTTGGCTTGAACCGCTTGACGCCTCGCCTGATTTGTCCGTTACTGGCATAACGGACCGCTCTTCACAATCCATCGCGTGATGATTCTTAACACTCACTATCAATTTATTTTGTTTTTTTTTTTAATTGAACAAAAAACAAAAAAAGAAAAAAAAAGAAGTCTATTCGACCTGGAGTCGAACCCGCAACCTTTATCTTGGTAACCGGGCACACTACCTCTGGGCTAATTGGAATTCTGTCTAATTCGTTTCTATTGGTATGACTACACAACCGAAAGCCGAAACACGTCAATACTCTGCGGAGCTCAATGAACGACTGTTTTCTCTGAGGGTGTAGTGTCCTTAAGACACTATTAATTCAAATAAAATGTGTTCCGCAGTTTCGCCGTCGCTTTGATTATTTTTGTTATTAATATGTGAATTCCAATTTAGTTTTGTAATGACAACAATTCTAAGATATTGTACTTCGTTGGAGTAAACAATTTCTGTACCAATCTGGTCAAGGCTCCGATTTTTTTTACGAGTGAAGTGAACATAGCTTACTAGAGTTGATTGAGTGATTTTCTCCAACACATTAGCCGTTTACTGTCTTTCAGCAGTCTTCATCTTACAGTAAACGTCTTTAAGGTGTTTACCCTTCACTATTATGATTAAGTTATCGGCATATTCTATTGTTTGCTAGCCCAGATTACTAAGTTTTGCTAGCAGGACATCAATGACCAGTTACTACAAAAGCGGTACGAGAACACCTCCATGTGGACAACCTGAGACAGAGAATTCGGTCTCACAAGAAGATGTAGAGATTATCCGGTTTACGACCATCGCTCTAACCCAATGGTTACTGGGATGTTCAATACCCTTTTTGCACATGGCTCCCGAAATGGATTCATATCCTATATTATCGGAGGCACCTTCAACATCAAGGAAGGCAGATATTGCAATCTCCTTTTATCGGTAGGTCTCTTTAATCTGTGTTACCAGATTTAGTAGATCGCCTTCTGTGAATCTTTCTTTCCAGCATGCATATGGTGAGGGTGCAGAGGTGAATGATTTGTAGATCGCTAAGTCTTTCCATGGCTTTCAAAAAAAATGATGTAAGACTTTTGGGTTGATAAGATTTAGGCAGTTCATTAGGCTTATCTGGTTTGGGGATAAAAACTATGTATACCTCCCTCGAGGCTAACGGGATGTATCCTCAGTTGAAACCATACCTAAATAAACCGGTTAGACGGTGAGATGAATCTGGACCAGACTTTTTGACTCAGTGCTGGGAAGATTCCGTCTGATCCAGATGCCTTGTATAGTTTAAGTGAGGTTATGGCCCATTCAACTTTGTATTTGCTGAACATACTTCCAGATAGGCTATTAATTCTGTTGTTTTCGGAAAAGCTTTTAGCTTCATAATTGACATAATGTGTGTTGTTTATAAGGGTCGAGTCTGGGAAATGAACCTTAAGTAGCATTTTTTGAGTTTCCTCTCGACCATCTTATTTTTCTAAGAGACCTACGCTATTTGAAGAGCCTTTTCAGAGAACATTTTGGAAACGCGAGATTTTTGGTACTTTCTCCAAATTCTCGAAATTCTTTCTCCAGGAAGCTCTCGTGAACTTTCTCAACTCTTTATTAAAGTTGGTTAAAGAAGACTTGTATAGGTCCCAATTACCGGTGTGATTTTTGAAAAATTACTCCCAGCCTACTCCTCAGGCTTTATTGGAGCAAACAAACACGACGCAGTCAGCCCTGATCATAAAGTTGTCAACAGACGGCATCACCTCTTTGTCCCGAAGCTCAATCGAAACATGGGGTTGAGATTGTAGCCCCCTGGGATTACACCCAGCCTGACACGGCCCAGTATTTTGCTATAAGAAACCAAAGACCATATAATACCAAGATAGTGCACGCCATATAAAAATATTTTGCGGAAATTTTTGTACGGGGGTTCCTATAATACGACCCTCGAGCTTTTCATAATATTTTTGCTCTCAAAAGCTCATTCGTTCTCAGAGCTTTAAAGTATTTGTTGTTTTTCTTTCTTTTTTTTTCTTATTGAATACCCTTTGGCAAAACAATAGAAGCGAGTAAAAAAAGATCGGCTGAAACTCGTGTCGTTCTGTGTACGGTTAGGTTTGTATGTATGTATGCATGCAAGTAATATTATACAAAAGTCAGCAACATGCGCACACAATTTCGTATCACGCTCATTTCCCATGATGTAACCAGATACCTGCAAATCAAACACCTTCAGGCAGTGCAGACGATGATAACCCCAACACGCGCAGTCTATTTCCTGTTGATGTCACCAGATACCTTCATACCAAGCACCTGCAACCAATGCACAAAACACCTTTGCTCTGAGAACCAACAAGTTGCAGAATCAGCTAATTGATATTATTTAAGGTATTAATGTTTGTTAGGAAAGTTCAGTTGTACTTTGAATGGACAGAATCGCTGTCCGAATGTAAATTTTTTTTATGAAAATAAAAATATAAATCTTTAATTGGCGCCCGAGCAGAGACCGCAGTCCAGTGGCTGTTATAACAATAAGCCCTAAAATAGTGCAAGTTTGTGACTTTAAATCTGTAAAAAGTCCTTAACTAGTGCATACAGTGAAACCCGGTGTACAGTCCAAACATATCAGTGAAAACCGTAGCCCCAAAAGACCCTATAAAGCCCTCAAGTATTGCTAAAAGTGCCCTCAAGTAGTGGCCGAAAAAATGTCGAAAAAAATAACTAGGTTCCCTCAAGTAGTGACAAATAAAACAAAGCCCTCAAGTAGTGCTAAAAGTGCCCTCAAGTAGTGCCTAAAAAAGATCGAAAAAAAATAACTAAGTGCCCTCAAGTAGTGATAAATAAAACAACGTCAGCCAGGGAGAAGAGACCTATAAGTATTGTAGCTTGCGACAGAAGCAAAAAGGAGACACATCAGTCAGCCACCCTGCATACAGAATGACGATTCTGATTTTTATGTAAGAATAGTAATAAGATTTTAATAAAAAAGCATATTGACGAATTATAAACCAATTAAGTGTGAACAGAAATTATTTCTAATATTTTGGCAATTTATAATTAAGCATATTTACGAATTACAAAATACTTTAGAATACGAGTGTACAAAAATTATTTCTAATTTTTTACTTTCCAATTTATAATTATGAATTTTTTTTTCCTCATAATTCCTATAATATCCTACTTCTAAACAATTAAAAACACACAAATTACAGTGAAAATAGCTTAAACTTATACCTTTATTCATATATATTACCTGTAACCTGTTAAACAATTAATTAGCATTATTATACCCCAGTCTTTGATCTTTGAAGAAAAAACTAAACTAAACAATAATATCTTACGACCATCCGTACTTGATCCTTCTGCCGAATCTAACCCTTCCAAAGATAACCCAAGTACCCCTCACAGATGGACAAGAACTGATGCAACTCCAACATCAACCCTTATTGCTACGATGATCTATGATGTCCTACGGACAGAAGGTAGATCAATAATTCACTCGATCATGAATCCACACGCGGATCAGTTTACGACAAATGATCAATCTATACTACCTGAACAAATTAATAACGTTAACGAACTAGACAAAATTCCTGACGTAGTGCGTAGCCTACGTGAATTCTCCGGGCAACCGGGTAAATTCAGCTCTTGGCGTAAGAGCGTGGAAAGAATTTTGAAAATTTACGATCCTATGAAAGGATCACCCAAATACTTTGGCATTCTGAAAGTCATCAGAAATAAGATAGTAGGAAACGCGGACCTTGTCCTTGAGTCGTACAACACTCCTCTGGACTGGGACTGTATTTCTCGGTGTTTGACGCTGCATTACGCAGACAATCGAGATCTAGGTACCTTAGAGTACCAAATGACCTCGCTCGTTCAAGGCCAGATGACTATCCAAGAGTTCTACCAAGCAGTCTACGCTCACTTATCTTTGATACTGAATAAAATATCCTGTATGGACGTGACTAACGAGGCCCTTAGCTTACTAATGAAAGCCTATCGAGATAAGGCTCTCGATACGTTTATAAGAGGCCTTAAAGGTGATCTACCCAGACTCCTTCGGATCCGAGAGCCTATGGACTTACCTCAAGCTCTTCATTTGAGCCTTAAGCTAGAAAGTCAAAGTTATAGGTCACAATATGCAATGGCTAATAACAACTCCAGTAAGAGACTTCACCATCCAGAGCCACCGTCGCTTCCACCAAGACGAGTAAGCCACAATAATCACCCCGCACCAAATCGTCAACCATTTTACCCCGAATTAACTCACCTTCAGAGAACAGCCCATAAGCAATACACTAATCAGAGGCCAGCACCACATAAAGGAATTCAAAGACAACCGTTGGTATCACCAAAAGAAGAAGTACAATACGAAATGGAACAATACGCGCAAACTATAGCAAACGACGCCCAAGAAAACGGTGAGACGCTTCAAGAATATGTTGAGCAGTCACAACAATGCTATGACGAGACGGAACAGTTACCTGAATTGAGCGATATACATTTTTTAAGAATTAAAATTTTTTATTGATACGGGTTCCAATAAGAATTACATTCAATCTTCTCTCATTAAAAATTCTTTTCCCAATGAAACCCCTTTCCGTTGGTGGTAATATTTTGATAAGCCACCACACCTTTGTTAACCTATTCGGATTGAAAGATGTAAAACTTAGGTTTTTTCTCATGCCTCAACTCAAATCGTTTCACGCCATACTGGGAGACGATAGCTTGAAAAGCTTGTCTGCACTAATCCATACACAGAAAAACTATATGGTCATCAGAGACAAAGCCAAAATACGCATTAAACAACTAATCTCCCAATCCGTCAATGCGATCAATATTCGAACTGGTCACATGTCTCCAACACAAAAATCCTCAATAGACAAAATCATCCACGATTTCCCGAACCTTTTTGACAATCTCCATCGTCAAAGGAGAAATAAAAACAACGGTCGATTCACCAGTATACTCCAAATTTTACCCTTACCCCATGTCCCTAAAAAATGAAGTTGAAAATCAAGTAAAAACACTTCTGAATAACGGCATCATTAGACCTTCACGGTTCCCATACAATTCACCCGTGTGGATTGTTCCAAAAAAAGCCGAGGCGAGAAAAAATATTGGCTTGTAATTGACTATCGGAAGTTAAATAGCATAACTGTGGCCGATCGATATCCGATCCCACAAATAAACGAGGTCCTCTCACAGCTTGACCAGAATAAATGGTTTACTGTCATCGACCTAAAAAGCGATTTTCATCAGATTCTCTTGAAAGAATCTGATATTGGAAAAACGGCCTTCTCGGTCAATAATGGCAAGTACGAGTTCACGAGATTGCGATTCGGACTCAAGAATGCTCCATCAATATTTCAGAGAGCACTCGACGACATCCTTAGCGAGCATATTGGCAAGATATGCTACGTTTATATAGATGACATTATCATCTTTAGTCGAGATGAGGCAACACACGAGCAAAACGTCCGAACAATTTTCCGCACTTTGCAAAGCGCAAATATGAAGGCACAACTTGATAAGTGCGAGTTCTACAAACAAGATGTAGAATTTTTGGGATTTGTTATTTCATCTCAGTGAATAAAGACCAACCCGGAGAAAGTAAAGCCGATACAAAATGTATCATATCCACAAACCCTGAAAGAACTTCGCTCCTTTCTCGGACCATCAGGGTATTATCGCCGATTCATTAGGGATTATGCCAAACTGGCGAAACCCTCAACAACACTTCTAAGAGGAGAAGATGGACGTTTATCCAAAAACCTTTCGAGTAAAAAACCCACCCATCTTAACGATGAAGTCAAGGAAGCATTCCAAAAACTCAAGAACTCTCTAACCTCAGAAGATACCATACTAATGTACCCAGATTTCAGAAAAGGCTTCGAATTGGTGACAGACGCCTCTATGAAGAATATTTCACTAAATATCGGATAAGATTTTCCCGAACTTTAGTTGAAGACGCTGTAGATGACCTGAAACAGGAAGAAATAATAATAAATACCCACCAACGTGCTCATAGAAACGAGCGTGAAAATAAATTGCAGATTCTTGAAAATTTCTATTTTCCAGCCATGTCACGCAAAATCAAAAGTATAGCAAAACTTTGCTCGATATGTAAAAAAAAAACAAATATAACCGTCATCCAGACAAGATTGAGATTCAGGTCACGCCGATACCAGAGCATCCAGGCTAAATAATACATGTGGAAATTTTCTCCACTGAAGGCAACCTAGCGCTGACTTCAGTAGACAAATTCTCCAAATACGCTCAGGTAAAGAGAATCCAATCAGAAGCTGTTGAGGACATTAGACAATCGCTTAGAGACATAATCTTCGCATGTGGTATTCCGAAAATCACAGTATTTAACAATGAAAAATTATTTAATTTCATCTCGATATCTTTTATGCTTGAAAACGAGTTTGGTATACAAATACACAAAACATCTCCCTATACGAGTTCATCAAACGGGGAAGTAGAGCGATTTCTCTCGACTCTTGCTGAGATCATGCGATGCTTGAAAAAAGAACAGTTACACAAATCCTTCACGGAATTATTAGAAGCAGGCGTAAATGCATATAACTTTTCAGTTCACTCCGTCACAAAAAGGAGACCAGTTGATCTATTCTTTAGTAGACTGACCACTCCCAAATAGAAAAATCCCGCTCAGAGAACCAAAAAAGATTGAAGGTAAAGCCTCCAATTAGAAACTACTCATGTGATAACATAATCTATGTCAAGAAAAACAAAAGGTTAGGCTCTAAACTCACCCCCCCGTTTACCCGAGAAACCGTAAAAGAAAATAAAAAGACAACAGTGCTCACTGAATCGGGTAGAGAAGTCCATAAATCGCATATAAAGGTCTAACATACACTCCATACTTTCCTCTCTCTTCCAGATCCTTATACCTGTCTACCTAGCTAACGTCCAAATACTCGACTATACTAACTCCCGACTACTGACAATAAATACTGGAACAATCCGACTACAGACAGGAACATTCAAATTAATACACGAGATCGACCTTTCCAAATACATACAAGTCATAAACGCCATAGAATCATCTGTGAAAGCGAATTTCCAAACCTCGAATTCCAATTTGTACCTCCTTTCCGAAGAAATATCCCTTCCCAGGTCCCACATAAAACGGCTTATTCCCGATCATCCAAAAAGTAAAAGATCAATAGACTTTATAGGAAGTGCCTGGAAGTGGATATCTGGAAACGTAGATAGCCATGACTTTCAGATTATACAGTAAAAATTGAATAATGTGCTAGAAAACAATAACAGGCAAGTCATTATAAACAAATTAATAATAGATAAAATAAATGAGGTAACAAAGGAAACAAATGAAATAAACAAGCATACGAAAACCAATGAAAAAATATTAGAAGAGTTATTATTTAGTATTCAATACAAACTAGACCTAATAAAAGATGAAATTACAAATATTGGATATGCTTTGCACTGATCAAAAGCCAATATAATTAATTCCTACATTCTATCAAATATATACAAATAAAAGAAATCATAGAGAATAAGCAAATACCTTTTAAAAATGTAGAAGAAGAAATAGAATTTTCGGAAGTTAAAATTACATTCAATAACTATACATTAATCTATGTATATTGTAAGTCTACCGATTGTATATGAGGAAATTTGAGAAAGAAACATAATAAAAGTAATAAAGCAAAACGAAACTATAATAAAAACAGATTATAACGAAATAATAAAATGTAAAAGCGAAATTTTTGGTAAAGTACCCCATGTAAAGCAATTAACAAACTGTCTATTTGTTCGTATTCTAACATTGTTAATATAAGCAACACAAAATGTATTCCTAACTTAGTAAGAAGTCTTCAAGCAAGCTGTAATGTCATCAATAGCAAGCGCATACAACCAGTTGAAGAAATATCAGCCGACATTCTATTCCTCAACCAATACCATGGGCTTATAACGGCTTACAATGGCGATCAGGTGTCATTAAACGGAACATTTCTTATAAAGTATCATAACGCTAGCATTAAAATTGGGAAAACAACGTTCAAATCAGTTGAAGTTACAGACTTTGGTCCACTACCGGCAATCCACCAACCTACCCACCCCAATAAACCCCGAAACGGAAGAATTGCTCTCATTGGAGATGATTAAGCAGTTGCACACTCATAATACTCAGCACATCCAGCTGCTAAGGAGAAACACTAAACCAGCACGATGATATTTTTGGGCTCGGCTCTTAGCTTTGTAGTTATCATATTGGTCATTCTCCAGAAAACAATGAGTAAAATGAGGCCAGTGAACAATAATAACATAAAAGACGAAAAGGTTACAGAACCAATAGAAATAGTCAAAAGCTTTCCATCACAATCAAGGCCAACAACATCCGCATAAACCAGATTCGATTTTTCTAAGTGAACGAGGACGTTCACATTTAAGGGTGAAGGAGTTAACGAAATATTGTACAAAAGTCAGCAACATGCGCACACAATTTCGTATCACGCGCATTTGCCATGATGTCACCAGACACCTGCACATCAAACACCTTCAGCCAGTTCAGACGATAACCCCAACACGCGCAGTGTATTTCCCGTTGATGTCACCAGATACCTGCACACCAAGCACCTGCAACCAATGCACAAAACACCTTTGCTGTGGGAACCAACAAGTTGCAGAATCAGCTAATTGTTATTATTTATGGTATTAATGTTTGTTAGGAAAGTTCAGTTGTATTTTGAATGGACAGAATCGCTGTCCGAATGTAAAGTTTTTTTTATGAAAATAAAAATATAAATCTTTAATTTGTGTGGATGTACATATACTAGATGGAGTGAAAAGTGACCTCCTTGATCGCCAGAATGCACTGCTACTGCAAAAAAGGTTATGGTGCTTTGAAGTCCGTTCATATTTAGACAGACATGCCAAATTTCAGTGCGATACTGTCTTTAGTTTTGTTTTGACAGCTGATTGTTGTTGACGTATTTGGCATCATGTTGAGTATGGAAAAAAACGATTTTCGTTCGCTCATAAAACATTATTTTTTGAGAGGCAAAGTGGTGGCCGCAACTCCACTACCGATCAAGTCCGCAGCGGCAGTCCCTCCGATGCGGTTACAGTGGACAATGTCAAAAAAATACATGAAATGGTGTTGGCTGACCGGAAAGTGAAAGTGCGCGAGCTACCAGATACCACAAAGATTAGTGCTGAGCGCACACACCATATTTTGTGCAATATTCTGCATATGAAAAAGTTATCCTACTGCTGGGTGCCCCGCATGACCAAAACACGAACCCGAAAGCACTTTGAAAGAGTGTTTGGACTGGCTAATGCGGAATCGGGCGGACTTTTGGCGTCGATTGGTAACTACATTTGGATC
Organism: Volucella zonaria; assembly: GCA_963966105.1. Classification (NCBI taxonomy): domain Eukaryota; kingdom Metazoa; phylum Arthropoda; class Insecta; order Diptera; family Syrphidae; genus Volucella; species Volucella zonaria. The sequence goes on from OZ014530.1 coordinate 119,179,381, forward strand.
CCTCGGACTATTATCTCTTCCCAAACCTCAAAAGATGGCTCATCAATAAAAAATTCAGCTCACGCGAGGAAATCATCGACGCCACGGAGGAGTATTTTGCAGAGCTTCCGGAAAATTACTTTTCGGACGGGATCAAGAAGTTGGAAAATCGCTGGAATAAGTGTATCAAACTAAAAAAGGACTATATTGAATAATATAAAAAAAGATTTGAATTCCCAAGGAGGTCTGGTATAAGTAGGTACATAGGTACTTGCATATCAATATATCTTTTGAGAATTAATTTTCGGTGATGTTGCAGTATTTTTGTTTTTCTTTACACAGGTTGAAATTGTATTGGTACATACTTATTTATTTTAATCTAGTCGGTTAAAATTTTAACCTTTTTACTGCACTTACGTTCATTTTTTTAACCGTTCAAGAGCAATGCTTTCGCAGTAGAATTAAAATAATAAATTCAGCAATTTTTATTTTATGCCCAAGGCATGAACCGTTGGTATCACCAAAAGAAGAAGTACAATACGAAATGGAACAATACGCGCAAACTATAGCAAACGACGCCCAAGAAAACGGTGAGACGCTTCAAGAATATGTTGAGCAGTCACAACAATGCTATGACGAGACGGAACAGTTACCTGAATTGAGCGATATACATTTTTTAAGAATTAAAATTTTTTATTGATACGGGTTCCAATAAGAATTACATTCAATCTTCTCTCATTAAAAATTCTTTTCCCAATGAAACCCCTTTCCGTTGGTGGTAATATTTTGATAAGCCACCACACCTTTGTTAACCTATTCGGATTGAAAGATGTAAAACTTAGGTTTTTTCTCATGCCTCAACTCAAATCGTTTCACGCCATACTGGGAGACGATAGCTTGAAAAGCTTGTCTGCACTAATCCATACACAGAAAAACTATATGGTCATCAGAGACAAAGCCAAAATACGCATTAAACAACTAATCTCCCAATCCGTCAATGCGATCAATATTCGAACTGGTCACATGTCTCCAACACAAAAATCCTCAATAGACAAAATCATCCACGATTTCCCGAACCTTTTTGACAATCTCCATCGTCAAAGGAGAAATAAAAACAACGGTCGATTCACCAGTATACTCCAAATTTTACCCTTACCCCATGTCCCTAAAAAATGAAGTTGAAAATCAAGTAAAAACACTTCTGAATAACGGCATCATTAGACCTTCACGGTTCCCATACAATTCACCCGTGTGGATTGTTCCAAAAAAAGCCGAGGCGAGAAAAAATATTGGCTTGTAATTGACTATCGGAAGTTAAATAGCATAACTGTGGCCGATCGATATCCGATCCCACAAATAAACGAGGTCCTCTCACAGCTTGACCAGAATAAATGGTTTACTGTCATCGACCTAAAAAGCGATTTTCATCAGATTCTCTTGAAAGAATCTGATATTGGAAAAACGGCCTTCTCGGTCAATAATGGCAAGTACGAGTTCACGAGATTGCGATTCGGACTCAAGAATGCTCCATCAATATTTCAGAGAGCACTCGACGACATCCTTAGCGAGCATATTGGCAAGATATGCTACGTTTATATAGATGACATTATCATCTTTAGTCGAGATGAGGCAACACACGAGCAAAACGTCCGAACAATTTTCCGCACTTTGCAAAGCGCAAATATGAAGGCACAACTTGATAAGTGCGAGTTCTACAAACAAGATGTAGAATTTTTGGGATTTGTTATTTCATCTCAGTGAATAAAGACCAACCCGGAGAAAGTAAAGCCGATACAAAATGTATCATATCCACAAACCCTGAAAGAACTTCGCTCCTTTCTCGGACCATCAGGGTATTATCGCCGATTCATTAGGGATTATGCCAAACTGGCGAAACCCTCAACAACACTTCTAAGAGGAGAAGATGGACGTTTATCCAAAAACCTTTCGAGTAAAAAACCCACCCATCTTAACGATGAAGTCAAGGAAGCATTCCAAAAACTCAAGAACTCTCTAACCTCAGAAGATACCATACTAATGTACCCAGATTTCAGAAAAGGCTTCGAATTGGTGACAGACGCCTCTATGAAGAATATTTCACTAAATATCGGATAAGATTTTCCCGAACTTTAGTTGAAGACGCTGTAGATGACCTGAAACAGGAAGAAATAATAATAAATACCCACCAACGTGCTCATAGAAACGAGCGTGAAAATAAATTGCAGATTCTTGAAAATTTCTATTTTCCAGCCATGTCACGCAAAATCAAAAGTATAGCAAAACTTTGCTCGATATGTAAAAAAAAAACAAATATAACCGTCATCCAGACAAGATTGAGATTCAGGTCACGCCGATACCAGAGCATCCAGGCTAAATAATACATGTGGAAATTTTCTCCACTGAAGGCAACCTAGCGCTGACTTCAGTAGACAAATTCTCCAAATACGCTCAGGTAAAGAGAATCCAATCAGAAGCTGTTGAGGACATTAGACAATCGCTTAGAGACATAATCTTCGCATGTGGTATTCCGAAAATCACAGTATTTAACAATGAAAAATTATTTAATTTCATCTCGATATCTTTTATGCTTGAAAACGAGTTTGGTATACAAATACACAAAACATCTCCCTATACGAGTTCATCAAACGGGGAAGTAGAGCGATTTCTCTCGACTCTTGCTGAGATCATGCGATGCTTGAAAAAAGAACAGTTACACAAATCCTTCACGGAATTATTAGAAGCAGGCGTAAATGCATATAACTTTTCAGTTCACTCCGTCACAAAAAGGAGACCAGTTGATCTATTCTTTAGTAGACTGACCACTCCCAAATAGAAAAATCCCGCTCAGAGAACCAAAAAAGATTGAAGGTAAAGCCTCCAATTAGAAACTACTCATGTGATAACATAATCTATGTCAAGAAAAACAAAAGGTTAGGCTCTAAACTCACCCCCCCGTTTACCCGAGAAACCGTAAAAGAAAATAAAAAGACAACAGTGCTCACTGAATCGGGTAGAGAAGTCCATAAATCGCATATAAAGGTCTAACATACACTCCATACTTTCCTCTCTCTTCCAGATCCTTATACCTGTCTACCTAGCTAACGTCCAAATACTCGACTATACTAACTCCCGACTACTGACAATAAATACTGGAACAATCCGACTACAGACAGGAACATTCAAATTAATACACGAGATCGACCTTTCCAAATACATACAAGTCATAAACGCCATAGAATCATCTGTGAAAGCGAATTTCCAAACCTCGAATTCCAATTTGTACCTCCTTTCCGAAGAAATATCCCTTCCCAGGTCCCACATAAAACGGCTTATTCCCGATCATCCAAAAAGTAAAAGATCAATAGACTTTATAGGAAGTGCCTGGAAGTGGATATCTGGAAACGTAGATAGCCATGACTTTCAGATTATACAGTAAAAATTGAATAATGTGCTAGAAAACAATAACAGGCAAGTCATTATAAACAAATTAATAATAGATAAAATAAATGAGGTAACAAAGGAAACAAATGAAATAAACAAGCATACGAAAACCAATGAAAAAATATTAGAAGAGTTATTATTTAGTATTCAATACAAACTAGACCTAATAAAAGATGAAATTACAAATATTGGATATGCTTTGCACTGATCAAAAGCCAATATAATTAATTCCTACATTCTATCAAATATATACAAATAAAAGAAATCATAGAGAATAAGCAAATACCTTTTAAAAATGTAGAAGAAGAAATAGAATTTTCGGAAGTTAAAATTACATTCAATAACTATACATTAATCTATGTATATTGTAAGTCTACCGATTGTATATGAGGAAATTTGAGAAAGAAACATAATAAAAGTAATAAAGCAAAACGAAACTATAATAAAAACAGATTATAACGAAATAATAAAATGTAAAAGCGAAATTTTTGGTAAAGTACCCCATGTAAAGCAATTAACAAACTGTCTATTTGTTCGTATTCTAACATTGTTAATATAAGCAACACAAAATGTATTCCTAACTTAGTAAGAAGTCTTCAAGCAAGCTGTAATGTCATCAATAGCAAGCGCATACAACCAGTTGAAGAAATATCAGCCGACATTCTATTCCTCAACCAATACCATGGGCTTATAACGGCTTACAATGGCGATCAGGTGTCATTAAACGGAACATTTCTTATAAAGTATCATAACGCTAGCATTAAAATTGGGAAAACAACGTTCAAATCAGTTGAAGTTACAGACTTTGGTCCACTACCGGCAATCCACCAACCTACCCACCCCAATAAACCCCGAAACGGAAGAATTGCTCTCATTGGAGATGATTAAGCAGTTGCACACTCATAATACTCAGCACATCCAGCTGCTAAGGAGAAACACTAAACCAGCACGATGATATTTTTGGGCTCGGCTCTTAGCTTTGTAGTTATCATATTGGTCATTCTCCAGAAAACAATGAGTAAAATGAGGCCAGTGAACAATAATAACATAAAAGACGAAAAGGTTACAGAACCAATAGAAATAGTCAAAAGCTTTCCATCACAATCAAGGCCAACAACATCCGCATAAACCAGATTCGATTTTTCTAAGTGAACGAGGACGTTCACATTTAAGGGTGAAGGAGTTAACGAAATATTGTACAAAAGTCAGCAACATGCGCACACAATTTCGTATCACGCGCATTTGCCATGATGTCACCAGACACCTGCACATCAAACACCTTCAGCCAGTTCAGACGATAACCCCAACACGCGCAGTGTATTTCCCGTTGATGTCACCAGATACCTGCACACCAAGCACCTGCAACCAATGCACAAAACACCTTTGCTGTGGGAACCAACAAGTTGCAGAATCAGCTAATTGTTATTATTTATGGTATTAATGTTTGTTAGGAAAGTTCAGTTGTATTTTGAATGGACAGAATCGCTGTCCGAATGTAAAGTTTTTTTTATGAAAATAAAAATATAAATCTTTAATTTGTGTGGATGTACATATACTAGATGGAGTGAAAAGTGACCTCCTTGATCGCCAGAATGCACTGCTACTGCAAAAAAGGTTATGGTGCTTTGAAGTCCGTTCATATTTAGACAGACATGCCAAATTTCAGTGCGATACTGTCTTTAGTTTTGTTTTGACAGCTGATTGTTGTTGACGTATTTGGCATCATGTTGAGTATGGAAAAAAACGATTTTCGTTCGCTCATAAAACATTATTTTTTGAGAGGCAAAGTGGTGGCCGCAACTCCACTACCGATCAAGTCCGCAGCGGCAGTCCCTCCGATGCGGTTACAGTGGACAATGTCAAAAAAATACATGAAATGGTGTTGGCTGACCGGAAAGTGAAAGTGCGCGAGCTACCAGATACCACAAAGATTAGTGCTGAGCGCACACACCATATTTTGTGCAATATTCTGCATATGAAAAAGTTATCCTACTGCTGGGTGCCCCGCATGACCAAAACACGAACCCGAAAGCACTTTGAAAGAGTGTTTGGACTGGCTAATGCGGAATCGGGCGGACTTTTGGCGTCGATTGGTAACTACATTTGGATCCCTCGGACTATTATCTCTTCCCAAACCTCAAAAGATGGCTCATCAATAAAAAATTCAGCTCACGCGAGGAAATCATCGACGCCACGGAGGAGTATTTTGCAGAGCTTCCGGAAAATTACTTTTCGGACGGGATCAAGAAGTTGGAAAATCGCTGGAATAAGTGTATCAAACTAAAAAAGGACTATATTGAATAATATAAAAAAAGATTTGAATTCCCAAGGAGGTCTGGTATAAGTAGGTACATAGGTACTTGCATATCAATATATCTTTTGAGAATTAATTTTCGGTGATGTTGCAGTATTTTTGTTTTTCTTTACACAGGTTGAAATTGTATTGGTACATACTTATTTATTTTAATCTAGTCGGTTAAAATTTTAACCTTTTTACTGCACTTACGTTCATTTTTTTAACCGTTCAAGAGCAATGCTTTCGCAGTAGAATTAAAATAATAAATTCAGCAATTTTTATTTTATGCCCAAGGCATGAACTATCGAAGTAAAACCAATCAGGTGTACTTTCCTTGCATTTTGCAATAATTTTTGCCTTTATGCCAGCTATTTCAGGACTGTTAGTAAAAACAGAATGAAATATTAAGATGTGTTTCTTATCAACGCCAAAGAATAGATCTGTCGGAGCATTTAAATTTCCAAAATTACTATCATTTCTATAGTTTTTTTTGGAAGATGAACAACTGGGATGAGCACGATAAAACTTCATCAACTTTTCTGATACTAACACTGCAAGTATCGCAATCAATCTTTGGTAGTACTTTGAGTGCCACGTATCCCAAAAAGTATCTCACCGACAAAAGGTCAATATTGATTGGTGAAGCATTATTAAAATGGTCTTCAATCCAATATTCTGGATATACCTCATATAAACCCATTACAGTATCATCTTCCGTCAAATGTTGTTCGGGTAGCTCATTTTAATCTGTTAAATTTTTTTTGATATTGTTATATTAGGCATTATATCACTATCTTCTTCGCAGTTAGCCAGTGAAGTACTTTGCACTATATTTGTTGCAATGATTTTGGCTATGATTGTATTAAATTCTGCCAAAGAGGGATTATTTTTGTTGCCACCTTTTTGTCGAACAATGGAAAACAAATTTTCATTAAGTGATTGCTTCATTCCATCTGTGAAATAAACTGGTTTTGACTTGTTAATAAAACAACATCCTTCGACGTATTTTACAAAACTTTTAATGAAATTATGTGGTACCTTTTTGTTCTGAATAGCTTATCTATACAAGTTATCTCCCTTTAATGATGCACTGTTCATACAGTCGAAAATTTGGTCCACTTTACAGATAAAATTGGCTGTTGCTGTTTCCATGACTGTTTTTATTGTTGCTTCAACAGTTCTACTAAAAACTTGAGTAGCCAATTTTACTCTCATTTTTTCGAAACTATTTGGCGAAATGTGCTGACTTTTTAATTTTTCGCACATTTTGGTTTTTCCACTTTTCTGAAGTTCATATAGCTCCTCAACAATTTTAAAACTAACAACACCATCAGAAGTACTCAGGTTGGATTTTAATAACCCATTTCTAAGTGACTTGATCAAATGTGAGAAGTCATACAAACAGTACTTGATCGCAAGTAATAGCTCGGAATACTTATATTTTCTTAACTATTCTCATTGTTTATTTCTGACAAAACCCAAATTTTCTAAACCATCTACTAAATCCAATTGTGGATTGTATCGTAGTTCCCTGCGTATTGCGATTTCATCAAAAATTAATATAACATTTCTCCTATCCCGATTTTTTTCTTAAATTTTCAAATGCAAAAATTTATATGAGGCAAATTCATGTTCAATTTATTTCTCAAATATGTTGATTGAGATACATAAAATATATTTTGGTAAATATTTTTCGGTAAATATTTTTGGACGGCTGCTTAACAATCTACAATCTACAAAAAATTTTTTGATTCCTCGCTTATATTGCAAAACTCAATATTTATTATATCAGAGTTTTTTCTACTAGTCTCACCTGATTCCCTTTTTTTCTTAATTTCTTTCTTCAAGTGGTTCACTGTGGTTTTTAGTCTAAAATTTCGTTTTTGTATGAATATAGATATTCTCCCGTAATAGTCCGTTACTTTAACATACTTTTCATAATTGGAGCATTTAGCTTCTAAGCAACCACTGCTTTATGAGTACCATCTTTTTGCGGGGAGTTGTAAAGTAGATAATTCATTATATAAGCAATCCTCATTAGAGAAATTGCCAAGAAAAAGTGTGGGAATAGCTCCTGATTTTAATCTTTTTTTACCCAACACATTAGGATCAAAAAGGCGATCACAAATTAAAATATTTTCTTTTGGTTCTTTAATATTGCATGCTTCCCGCCAAATCTGTCCTTCTGGCACATACATACATGTATGTATGTTTGTAAAAATAATACAATATATGTTTGTAAAAATAATACAATCAAAGTGTATCACAAAATAAAGATACAGGAACTAGAAGCCAGCAAATTAAAGAATTTCGTGTGCTATTTACATTTATTCATCCCTACCCCGATCACTCATCGTACACATGTAGGCTGAAGTGTCTGCTGCGGCGACACTTATGTCACCATATGTCTCGGTTGGCGATATACTGGTTACATATCCCATAGAATACCCACGAAATTCTATTTTTTCTATTTAACTGAAATGTACTCGTAACAATATCTTTTTGTTTTGTTGCCTGTTTTCGAAATGTAGAAACACGCGCGACGGTAAATGCGCTCACGCTATTAATTTGAATTGAAGCACCATGAGAAACAGGTAAACGAATGCGACAGCTGAGCCTGCAAAAACCTCGAATAGATACAGGCAAGTAAAATGATTTTTGTAAAGAGTCCGTAAGTTATTACCAAGCAATAAAGTACTCGTTTCCTTTGAACAAAATAAAGAATGGTTTTTTTTAACTCCAATCGGTGAGAAAAATCTAAGTTACACACTAAACAAAAAAAGGGAAAACGCTTTCCTCTCTTGAATATGATCCGATCACCTCTTGTTTCCGACTGCCAGTGCCAGGGAGAGCTTTTTACTTTTCATCAGTTTTAAGTGCCAGTTGCACTATCTTGGTATTATATGGTCTTTGATGGAACCTTGTCGACTGTAGCACTTTCTGTTCGAACTCTCTTTGCTTCCGATGTCGGGGGAGTGGAGTCGTAGTGTCGAGTTTGTTTGCCTTCTGTGCCGTTGTTTTCGGTTCCCTACAGTTACGAGTATCTTGTTTCAGGATTTGTTTGAACTTTCTACTCTCCGAAGGTCTCAGTCTATGTAATGTAGCTAATGTAGAATTTCGTGCTAGCGGATGGTACGCATACCTTGTCCGATAGCATACTAGTTGTGTCTTCACACAAAGTGACTGAGTTTGAGTCAGCATCAGAGTTGGCAGCAGACGTCCGATTGACGGTTTCTGCTGCAGGAAATACAGGTACGTTCCTAAAAGTTGGTGGTTTTGAAGTGGCATCAGTCTCTAATGTTAATACTTTCGTTGGATCAATTTCGATTCTCACGAGTAATCGGGATATGATGAAGGTCAACTAACAGCACATCCCGTTTTGCTGAGTGGAAAGCTGGCGATTAAAATCGGAAGCACCCCGATATCTGAAGTTCGCAAACTCGGCGCTTGCTGCTCCAACTTCTCGTTGGAGTTTTTTAAAAGAGGTGAGATTATTTATTGTTACATTCGGTTTTGAAATTGTTTAGAAATAGAGACAAATTGCATCTGTATGCGTTCTTTCTAATTCAAATGTAGGTATTTTATTTTCATTGAAAGAGTATTCTGTACATGTGTTTCAAACGGGTAGTGCCATCTAATTCCAACATATTCTAAACGTTCTAAAATTTTACGTTCTGGCCTGGAAGATAATACTCGAAATACCACCTTGATCAAAAAGTTCGCGGGGGACACCACCGTGTGGCGCTCCCACTGTTCCGATTTGAGTTCTGTTTTTTTTGTTAAGTTGATAAATCTGTTGTTGATATTCCCTCTAAATCTCAGCATCATAGCTTGACATTTACAAAAGTTACGTAGCCAGGGGTACATCTATCTATGTGTGTGCTGGCGATTTTTTACAATTTTAGGATTGGATTTAAATTTGCAACAACGAACTTGTATTAAATTTTGCGTAAAAAACGGATTTAATGGTGCGCGAACGTTGGAAATGTTGGAAAAGTGCTTAGGAAACGATTCTCTAAAGAAAACGGTCGTTTACCAGTGGCACGAGCGCTTCAAAAGTGGTCGTGAGTCAATCGAAGATGATGAACGCAGTGGCAGACTATCGACAACGAAAACCGACGAAAACATTGATGAAATAAAAGAAATGTTGGTCAATAACCGCAAATTAACCACCAGAGAGATAGCGGAGGACTTGAACATTGCCTATGGATCCGTCTAAGACATTTTGGTTAATGATTTGGGTTTCCCTCGTATAGCAGCAAAGTTGGTGCCAAAAGACCTCAATTTCATGCAAAAAAGAGACCGTGTTGACGTCGCAAAAGAGATGATTTGGGAGGCTGTATCCGATCCCACATTCATCAAAAAGATCATTACTGGAGACGAGACGTGGGCTTATGAGTACGACACGCAATCCAGACATCAGGCAAGTGAATGGCGTTCACCAAATTAGCCGAGACCAAAAAAGCCACGTCGTTTTCAGTCAAAAAAAAGGCAATGCTCACGGTTTTCATGGATTACAACGGTATAGTGCATCGGTATAGAGGAAGTAATGGAAAAATCGCAGGAAGCGCTGATGGACATACCGAAAACCGAATATAAAATATGTTTCGAGGATTGGATTAAGCGCTGACATAACTGTATTGCAATCGATGGGGATTACTATGAAGGGGACAATATACATAGATTTAGATGAATAAACTTAAATTTTTAAATTTCTGAACTTTTTGATGGTGGTATATTATTAAACAAATAAATCATTTCAATAAAATAAAGATAATACTTGGACACGTTGATACACTTATAATACTTTGAAAAAAATCTTACTTGGGCTATTTTAAAATATAAAATACAAAATAATATACGAGGGGCGTTCAATATATTCTCGGTATCGATATGAAGGAAAATGCGAATTCAATTTAAATTGTTTTTATTTTTCAATATAATCTCCCCTAACATCAATGCATTTGTTACATCTTGAGATAAGCTTTTTTAAACCCTCAAAAAAATAAATTTCCTCTTTCTCTGCAAAATACCGACTTGAGTTCTTCATCATCCGAAAATCTTTTTCCACGAAGACATTTTTTCAAATCCGGAAACAGGAAATAATCACTAGGAGCAAGGTCTGGACTATAGGGTGGGTGTTGGATTTCTTCGAAACCACAATCTCGCGCAGCAGCCTTGGAAACTCGCGCCGTGTGAACAGGAGCGTTGTCATGAAGAAGCAACACACCCGCTGCGAGTTTACCCCGGCTTTTCTTTTTAATTTCCTCCCGCAAATTATGCAAAGTGGAAGCGTAGGATGTGGCGTTGATGGTTTCACCTTTTTTTTTGTACTCAATGAGCAAGATTCCCTTTGAGTCCCAAAAAACTGTGGCCATGAGCTTCCCGGCAGACGGAGTGACTTTGAACTTCTTTGGGGGGTATGTTCCTTTTTTATGCCACTGCATGGACTCTTGTTTGCTTTCAGGGTCATAGTGGTGGACCCATGTTTCGTCCCCAGTAAAAATTCGATCCATAACACCGTCCGCGTTCTCACTACACATCTCCAAAAGCTCTCTACAGCATGCGATTCTCACTTTTTTCTGAGGCGCTGTGAGCATTCGTGGCACCCACCTTGCACTGACCTTTGAAAGGTTAAAATGGTCATGAAGAATGGTGTTAATGGTACCAATTGAAAGCTTGGTGGTCTCTGCCATCATTTTCACCTTTATTCGGGCATCCTCAAGAACAAGTTTTTCGACTTCTTTGATGCTTTCTCCCGTACAAGCAGTAGCCGGGGCGCCGGAGCGGGGGTCGTCCTCAATGCTCTCTCTGCCTCTCTTGAACTCACTTGACCACTTTTGCATAGTTGATAATGAAGGTGCGGAACCCTGGTAAACAGCCACCATCTCTTCATGAATAATTTTTTGACTTTTTCCTTGCTTAGTGAGAAATTTAATTACAGCGCGATGCTCAATTTTCACCATCATCGTCTCAGTTGCCATTATGATTCTGTTTAACTAGAGATAAAACGCGAATTAATAATCACATTTATATGAAATTTTACGTGAATGCACTAATAGTATTACTTGATGAATAAGTCAATTTATATATACAACCACAGCTTCACCCCGATACCGAGAATATGATGAACGCCCCTCGTAACAAATGATTTCATAACTTTAAAGAGTTTTTTTATATTTTTATTTATTTATCTATTTTTGTTTAGGTTTTTTGACAAAAAATCCAACACAGCGGTTGGGTTGCAGTGGAGATGAAAACGAAATAAGGAAGCACCCATTTTTTGGAAAATTAGAATGGAGCGAACTAGAAAATCGCAATATTAAACCACCTTTTAGGCCGAAAATGGTAAATATCAATATTTGTTAATGTTGCTATTAAAAGTATGTTGACTTACGAAATAGGTGCAAATATATGCTTGTATAATTTTTAGTTTTCAAATCATATTATTCTAAGCAAATATGAGACACAGACACAGTTAATTTAATGCAGAAATCTTTTTTCCGCGTTATGTTGCTCCCATTTAAATTTCATCATGCTTTTACTTGTGGATGAACTATTGCTAAATAAACAAATAAAAAAATATCTGAAAATAATTTTAACCTCTTTAGCATCTCTCTCTCTCACGTATTAATAGCGATTGAATTAAATTCATTTAAATAAAGGCCAATATAAATAAAGTTCCAACTTGGCGTAATTATCAAGAGCTAAACGTGTCGCGCGAGAAAAAAAGAGAACAATGTTTGCTTAACATCTGTACGTAGTGACAATATTTACTTGAAAGTCTGTCAATATCATGTCAACCCTATTGAAAACATCAGCATGAGTTAGGTAACCAAATTTATTTCGTGTTTTTATCGACGCATTTTCACTGACCGGTGTAGTGATTGAACGCAAATGATCAAAGGAAGAAAAAACCGTACAAATACAAGTATTCTAAAAACATAGAAGTCGGTTGTAATATTAAATTTATTTCTAAGCCTCGGTTTCAAGCTAAACTTTGGATCTTTCTTTCTTTCTATTTTATTTTGAGAATGAGAATGTTTGTCCGTTCTCATATACTCAATCCGAATTAATATTATCCATTTATGGAATTTATGCCAGCTCACATATACAGTGGCGAGCAAAACCGGTCGAATAATTGTAAAAATTATCAAAATATTTTGTAATTAATTTGTTTATATCACCATTAAGTTTTCCATTGATTCAGTTAAATGGCTAATACTTACACAACATACTCGTAAAATAAGCAAAAAATATTCTATTCAAATAACGGGAATAAAAAGTCAAAACAAAATTTAAATGCTTGTTTTCGTCAACTTTTGCAGGTTTTATTTTAACCCAGTTTATTACTGACTTCCAATATTTAGTCCAAAGGCCCTTATTTTTAATTACACTTTTTACTCTATATGGCATGCTTTATACCAATTCTTTAATGGGGAATACGTTGCCATTCGGTCTGTATTCTAAACCATAGTTGGACAAGACTGCTCGGCGCATTCTCGTATTGCAACAATATTTTTTTCACGGATGCCCACAAATTTTCACTGGAGTGCAAATCGGGACTTTGGGCCGGCCAAAGCATCATTTGACTCTGCTACTCCTCAAGCCATTTCTTTACAATTTTGGCTGTATCTTGGATGCTCGTCCTGTTGAAACTCCATTTCATTAATTGATATCAAAGTTGTCTTCTTTTTGCATAGTACCCATTATTCTTACCATTGGACCGATATGCGACCAAGTGAAGCACCATTAAACTCCCACCCCGTGCTTCATTGTTTGCTTGACCTGATGTTTCTGAATTGCCATGTGGGCGATGACAATAATATTGCTTTCCTTTCCATTTAATTGCAAACGGTTGATTTTCGTTTCGTCGGACAAGACTAAACATTTCCAATGTTCTATGGTCTAGGACTTGTGTTCCTTGCAAAATTTCAACCGACCCTTTATTTTTTTTCTCAGACAACGCGGGTTTTTCCTTTTTAATAGCTGTTACCAATCCAATTATGCGTAGTGCTCTCTTGGCCGTCCAGATGCTCACTTCCTTCTTTATTGCTTTCGCGGCCTCCTTTGGGGTCCTTGCTCTTCTTGATGCCATCATGGGTTCAATTGATAGCACATTTCCATCTGATAACAGCCTTGGGCGACCTCCGGAGTTTCGTACGGCCTCCAAGTTCCGTCTTTTTTTTTATCATGAGGACTGTGGAATGACTAATTTTCAGTGTTTTTGCAATTTTTTTGGCAGAAATATCTTTGCCAATGAGGTCAGCAATATTGTCTCTATAATTTTCTCATTCTAATAATATTCGTATAATATTATATTTAATATTTTAAATTTAACTCTAGGACACACTTTTTACCTGTAAAATTGAATCGATTGAACTGAAACTCTACAAAATAAATACGAGAACACAAGTACAGAAATACAGAAATATCAAAATAAAAATATAACAGCAAATGCTGACTAACCTGACAAAGGAAACGAGCATTAAATTTTTTTCCGTTATTTGAACGGAATATTTTTTACCTTTTTATTATTTGGTGTAAACATCAACAATTTAACTGCATCAATGGAAAACTTAATAAGATATAAATAAATAATAAATTACAAAAGATTTTTAGGATTTTTAGAATTATTCGACCGGTTTTGCTCGCCACTATATATACCTCGATATTACTCTTAAATTTTTCAGCACTAATATCTTTAACTTTAGATGGCGCTACAGTGCAGTCGATGTGTTCCGCTTATTCAAAATCAATAATGGCGATGAAAAAAATTACCCTGATTGTTTACACTCATAACAAGTTTGTTAAGCCCGTCCGCAGTCCATAGATCTGATCTACGTGAGAAGAAAGTGGTTCTGATGCTGCTGTTGTGTTTGTTGTACGAGTATTTTCCGTTGTTGAGCTTTTAGCTGTATTTGTTGATGTAAGTTGGTCTGTTGAGCCGCAATTGCATTTTAGTCTCCCCTTGCAGTTTTTGCTGTCGTTTTGGCTCTCTCAGCTGTTGTTAAGACTGCTTTTAAGCTTTGTACGATTGTCTTTCTTGTTGCTGTTGGAAGTGCTCTTGCCATTCAATTCAATTCAATTCAATTTATTTTAAAAAGAGGTATACATTAAAACATTGTTTTTAATAGTACAGCGAGGAGAAGGTTCAAGTTGAATTTATATATACAATATGTAAGTACAAAGTTCATAATATTGGGCCTATAACTATATATTCGTGCGGTTTGCTAAGAGATGGCGTAACTTGTATTGTTCCATTGTTATTATTCCATTGGAGCATGCGTTGGAAAGCTACTGTCATTGTACGTCATTTCAGTATATGTCATTTATTTGAAGCGTAAACAACAATAATTTTTTTTCACTCAAATATGTCGAACTTTGTGCCTGAAAAAGTGTTTTTGCAGGGAGTTCTTCTTCATTACTTTAATATGAAGAAAACTGCTGCCGAAAGTCATCGTATTTTGGTGGAAGTTTATGGTGAACATACGCTAGCTGAGCGAACGTGCCAAAAGTGGTTTGCACGATTTAAAAGTGGTGATTTTGGCTTGGAAGGCGATGAACGTCCTGGGCAGCCAAAAAAGTTCGAAGATGAAGAACTGGAAGCATTACTCTTTGAAGATTGTTGCCAAACACAAGAAGAGCTCGCAGAATCTTTGGGTGTCACTCAAGCAGCCATTTCAAAACGTTTAAAAGCAGCTGAATATATTCAAAAGGAAGGAAATTGGGTTCCACATGAACTCAAGCCGAGAGACGTCGAAAGGCGGTTTTGCATGTCCGAAATGCTGCTGGAACGCCACAAAGGGAAGTCATTTTTGCATCGGATTGTTACTGGTGATGAAAAATGGATTCATTACGACAACCCCAAGCGTAAAAAATCATATGTGAAACCCGGCCAACCAGCCAAATCAACGGCAAATCCGAACGCCAGGAATATGCGACCAGACACGAGGCAATAATTTTCCATCATGACAACGCTCGGCCCCACGTTGCTATTCCGGTTAAGAACTATTTGGAAAACAGTGGATGGGAAGTCTTACCCCACCCGCCTTATAGCCCAGACCTTGCCCCTTCTGACTACCATTTGTTCCGGTCGATGCAGAACGCCCTCGCTGAAATACGGTTCATATCAGAGCAGAATCTGAAAAATTGGCTTGATTCATTCTTGGCTGCCAAGTCGGCGCAGTTCTTTTGGGAAATTGCCAGAAAGATGGGAAAAAGTCATAGCTTCAGATGGGAAATACTTTGAATAATACTATTGTACATGTTTTTCTTAAATAAACGTTCAAATTTTGAAAAAAAAAACGCAAGTTATATACCCAATATAATGTATAAAAATAGTTAAAAATTAAATATACGAAGAAAATGAAGAAAAGAAAAATAGAATACAGTTTGACTTTCATGGTCAAGAGTAATACAGCATTTTTATGCTGTTATTTAGAGACTTGACTTCTTGGTTCTTATCATCAGTTTCGGATGGCGCTAGAGAATAAAGCTATTGTCTCCCAAATAGTGGCCTCAACTACAATCTGAGGCATATGGGTATACGTCACAATATGGGTAAACGTCACAATATGACCCAGTGTATATAATTTTTGCTCCTGTTAATGTCGTTAAAGATGCCTCATGCCTCATGCCTCATCACATCTGACAGCTTTTCAATGGAAATAGACAACTGGCGGCGCTTAACCTAGTTGAAAATTAGCGTAAGCTTCCTCTCCTTCTTCGAATTTGATTTGCCAACCACTGTTGCTGTACTATTGGCTAATTTCCCCCATTGTTTATTTACACTCTTTGCTTATTATTAATTTTTAATGTCCATTAATTACGAGTTGCAAACAAAGGCGATACTCGTCTAGAAATCGAACCTATAGCCTCCATATCTAACTAGAGCGGTATATGAAACTTGTGTAATGTTCCTTTTACCACTATTACTAGTGAAGTGGAAACTCAAACACGTGTTTTCTTCACGATGTTTTGTAAACGACTTTTGGTATCCGGACACACTTGCACTAGATTAATATAACTTTCATCATATACATATAATATAATTTACAAATCAGGAATTATCATTTGAAAAATCAAAAGTGACATTTGTTTGACCTTGAAAATGGATCTCAAGGTCAAACTCGTGGTCACCATCTTATGTCCCCTTCAGAACCTTGTGACTTTTGTCTGAAGCATTTTTTCGAGTAATTTTAATGTTTTAAGTTTTATGGCGCCCTCTGACGGGAAAAGAACGCATTTTTGAAAAAAGTATTTTATGTAAAAGAATTGTAATTTTTCACGCAGATTACGAATTTGTCAAAAAAAATAGGGGTTCCTATTAAAAAATCAAAAGTGACCTTCGTTTGACCTTGAAAATGGGGCTCAAGGTCAAACTCGTGGTCAACATCTTATGCCCCCTTAGAACCTTGTGACTTTTGTCTGAAACATTTTTCGTGATATCGCGTATTTTTCGAGTAATTTGGATGTCTCAAGTTAAAAAACTCACCCTGTATAAATCAAATCATATTTAAATTTCATGGAAGTCCGTTGAAGACTGTGCCGAGCCGATCTCGTTCTACTATGTTATGTAGCGCGCCTTCATAGGCGAGTTGTTTTGCTACATTGCTTGGCTACCTTCTTCATCTGGTCGCGTAGATCGCAGTCAACAAAAATCATATAAGATGACTAGTCAACTAGAAAACAACAACAAGCCAACTTCGACTAACAATTTAGTTTCCCTAGGGTTGGATGCCACCCACTGAGCCCACACGTCTTTATTTCTCTTTCAATTCCATTTGAGTAAAGCAAAGTTCTGTAAAAAAAAAAGCACATATGTTGAAGCATTTTTGACGGGCCGGGTGCAAGCTCGCGATGAAGAGTTATTATGCGTGGAGTTGCAAATAATTTGGCCTCATGCTCAGCAAAAAATACTTCCTACAATCTTAAGGACAATGCTTGTAAATGCACTGGGTGAAGCTGTTGTCTGGATCCTGAGAGATTCTCCACCTGGCACAGGGAAAGTCGACTTCATATTTTCCCAGCAATTAGAGTTCTAATGTCATTGCATCAGCACGCCATAAGAGCAGACTGGAAAGACAGTCGTCTTGCATGGTCATCAAAACTCCAGTATTGTATCAAAGATCACTTCTTTTTAAATGAAAGATGGTTTTGAAAGTGCAGCCCATAATATCAATATCAAACGGAGGAATTTTATCAATATGTCTAGAGTAGAGCCAGGCGTGCTAGACGCCTGCATATAGGTTTTACATGCAGCCGAGACAAACCGTTTTTTGACTCCCGTAAAACCCATCATTAGGAAAACCTGTGTCTGCCTTCCAAGCGGAGATAGACACAATCTTTTACGATTTCAAAGCCAGTTCGAGAATGCAAGTCTTCACTGAACGCCGTCGGGTTCCTGGTCACAATGGCATCACAGGAAATTAAATTGTCGATAAGCTTGCTAGGCAAGGCTCAGAGGAGAGATTTTGAGGACCCGAAGCTATGTTAGTTCTGTCTGTGTCCTCGGTTAGGAGTTCCATTGACATATGAGCACAACAGCAGGTGACATGACTCTTCAAGTTGCCGGCGGACCAAACTAATTCTTCCCGGTGTCTGTAAGAGGTCATCGACCTCCCTTTTTTTTTTTTTTTTTAAGTACTTAACACTCAAGTGGGTATGACTACATTTATGATGCCAAAGTATGTGTTAAGTTTTTCGGAAAATGGGACAGAAAAAGAAAGAAACGTGTTTGGGCTCAGTGGCTATTTCGCTCCATGGGTGGCATCCAACATTTAATGGGGAGACTAACCTGTTAGTGTAAATTGACTTGATGATGTATTTAGGCAACCATTCATTCATGAGGTTTTAGTTGCCTGAAAAAAGTCTTTCAGTCGCGGCTGGTATTGAATCCCGAACCGTCCGATTGGGATGCCAATACGTTACCACTTGAACCACGGCCACCCGGTATCCGTCAGTAGGAAAGTTTGGTGGATGCTTACCGGCATCATGACGCGGCACTACACTTTTGATAAGCACTTAAATGCGCTGGGCATAAGTGATACAACATCATGCGACGCTGGCTCTGAAAGCGATGACGATGTCCGGCTCACCCTCTCATCAAGATGTAAATACTTTGTGTTGACGTGGTGGGTGCTGGTACTGTAGGCGCACAGTGAAGCGCTTAGTCATCTTTTTTCGAAAGACGGAAAGATTCCATTAAAAGGATCTTACAAGGAGTACAATGGACTAATTCTTGGTCTGAGTGCTGTGTTGCGACAGAGAAAAAAAGTTCGAGCTGAACTTTGTGCGAAGGGAAAGCCACCATTAGAGTTTTTTTATCACGGTACGTTGAACCGCATCAATCAATCAAATCACCAGAACTATGACCTTTATTGGCGGTAGTGCCGGCTTCATCCGCACATCGTGTGCGGGTAAAGCCACCGATGCTTTGGTGCTTTCTGCAACCTTTGATGGTTGCAGCACTGGTTTCACGCAGGTATCGCTCGAATTATGTATTGTGTAGTCAGCACGTCATATTGTTCCACAACTCGGAATAGATCTTAAGTATTATAGATATCAGATTTTGTATCTCGTGGCATTCCACAAGTCAGAAGTTATCATGAGTACAATTATGCTCTGTCAACTTTAATTTATTTGCAATCATAAGGTACCCCCTTATAAATGGTCAACAAATAAACTTTTAACTCTTAACCCTTCTTGACATTGATGATATGGTGTGTGTTTTCTATAGATCAATTACCTTAAAGATTTTGTTGAATAAATTTAACCTAATTATTTTGTCGTACAATGCGGATTATGTAGGTTTCTGTTGGAATACGAGTATATTCATAATAAATATATCTAGAGAAAATTAACTTACGTTTGTGTTCATTAAATAATTGAATTACGTGGAATTATTCGAACTTCCTACGCTTGAGGCGACTTGCATATCACAAAAACGCTTAGGTATATATCAATACTAAAATTAAATTTCACATACTTTCAGCTTTAGAAAGTTTTTAACCTTTCAATTAATGATTAAAGCAAGACCAAATAAAATATATAGAGAAAAGTAAAACTAGACAACTTAAAATTTTACTGAATATGGTATTCTAATTTACATTTTCCCATTTAGAAGGTTTTTATATATTGTATTATTACGTATATGCATAGGCACTCACTTCAAAACGCGAGGAACGTGACTTTTAGGATTTTACTTTTTGACTTTAAGAATTCTGTATCGCCAGGATACTAGCAAAAACTTCGCAACTGAATCCGAGATATAGTGCGAAAAAACCAATAGAAAAAAATACAACTTGTTCGTTTTAATATTTCGTATGTAATAGTGGAGAAAAAAGTAAACGGGCCAACAATTTAAATAAAAAAAAACTGGAATACTTTCATCAACATCTGGGTTAATGTCTAATAAACTTATCATTTCTGTAGAGATTTTTCGGTTCTGACATACCTTAACGGAGAAATGAGTGAGTCCGATGAGGCTGCAAGCACATTGAAAAAGTCTTCATTCTGCGTCATCTTTGCACGTATTTTGATGTCTTCATTTCTTGTAGTCTTCATTTTTTGATTCCTGAGCTTCTTCTGACAACGATGGTAACGATAGATACTCAAATATATTTTGACACTGAGCCAAAATCTTATAAAGAGTAGGTGTGAGTTGTTTTTCGGGATATTTTAGCTTTATTAACTCTGTTGTTTTCTTGGCATACTCCCTTTTTCTCTGCAATTCAAAACATTAAGTATTGCTTCAAACCCCGTAATTACCTCCCTTTGACCTCAGTTATACGAGCTGTTGCTTCTAATTCTTGAAAAAATCTACTCTAGTGCCCTATGGACGTCGAGCCCAGTCTCATCCCGAAACTACTTTCGGAGCTCTTGTTTTCTTATTTTTTCGTCTCATTGATTCCAATATATTCATCAGTATCCTCTTCCTTTTGTCAAAACGTATATGCAAGTTTGAAAATAAATTCCATGCACCTGATTCTTGCTTGTACTGGAGAGATTTCATATTCGTAATTATGTTCGTCATCATTTGATTCTCTTGATTGTTAGACGTTTGCACGGGACACGACCGCGTTGACTTTGGATCTGTTATTTCATTCAGAACTCTCAATCATAGTTAAAAAGAACTCGTGGTTGACAGCTATCTTGTAATTTAAGAATTCTAATATATTTAATACAACCGTTTGCTCGTTTGACTCAGTTTATCTGATCATTTGAACAAAACGGTTCATCTTTTTATACAGCGCTGTGAAAAAATAAATTTTTTTTGCAATGAGTAATAAATATTTATTATTGGTGCTCTTCTATGCAGCGCCGCTTTGTGTGCCGCTTCCTTAGCTGCCGGTACTCGTTGTCAAATCAGGCGTTTCGTTGTGGGGGCCAATTGAAACCCAGCACATCAGAGGTAACAAGCATCTAATACTTGATGCTTGTGTCATAGAACATCTTAAGAGATGAAGGGAGACTCGATCGGAAAAGGATTTCTAGATTTCTTGCGATTGTAGACGTCCGACGTCAAACTTCCTCACAGTATTAGCTCGTCTTTGCGATGTTCGGAATATCCGCAACCGTACCTTGGCTATACAAAATTAATGGGCCGAGTTAATGTTGCCTCCTCGGAACGTTCAGACATCCGTAATACTAGAGGAGTGCCTTGCGTCGATCGCAATGTGGTCAATCTGGTTGACAGTTAATTGATCAGGAGATTTCCAAGTCCTCTTATGAATATAGAGATGCGGGAACCGCATGTAATCTACGACAATGTTTCGACCCGCCACAAAGTCAATTACTCTGAATCTGTTATTGGATATGGTGTCGGGCAGTCTATACTTTCCAACAGTACTATCAAAGATGCCCTCTCTTCCTAGCTTTGTATAAAAATCCGCGAGGACAATTTTAATGTCACAGCTAGTGCACTGCTCGTAAGTCTTGTCCAGAAGCTCGTAGAAGCTATCTTTGATGTCGTCATCCTTTTCCGCTTTAGGGTCGTGCGGGCATATAAAGCTAATGTTGGTAAATTTAGCCGTAATACGGATTGGTACGAGGCCGAGCGCCTCGGAAACTATAGATCTCTTGCCTAAGTGCAGCAAATCCGCGTCCAAATAGACGCTGCTTTTATTCGGTTGCACCGTGGTCTATTAACGGACCTAAAATTCCATGTACAGGTCCGAAGTTCGTTTGTCCTTATTTCGTTTGCAGCGGTTGTCAACAGTAGATCTCCGTCTATATCCGAGGCTTGTTGGTTGCTTCGTAACTATAGATTTTTTTGCATGGCGGCACAAGCCTCATCCTGGATTGCAAGTTCGTTTGTATACTCGTTCATATAATTTATCGGACTCATCAATATCAAACTTGTATTTAAATACACCAGAAGAAAAATTCCAAATTAACCCTAATATTTTAATCACATTTGATTAATGAAAGCTGCTCTTTATGTTCTTCAGGAATTTTTTTAAATACTTTTGAGCGATTGGCACGAAATGTTCCCAAGTTCAGCAATTGGAGTGTTCAACTAGAAAGCTTTCGCCATCTTCTATAGTTTCTGCGACCGCAAGGCAATCGTCAACACAAAAATTTTTAATTTTGTTTTAAAATCAGCCCATCAGTTTTAATTGCCTTCTTTGTTGTAGTTTTTTTTTTTACGTATTATTTTCTTTTGTAGCTTTTTTTTAAAATATTATTTTATTGTTATATGTATATGGTATATTACATATTATAAATATTAATTGAGGATCCGCTAAGCCACAAGTTGTTCTGCGGAATGTTAGTGGGTAGGATGGTAAGAGTAGCTGTTGGAAACATTAACTCACTTTGGCCTATTGGCCCAATGTGATGCCACGTGGATCTATGATCCTCTTACTAATGGAATCAGTTTGAACTTAACATCGTAGGAGACTGTTTACGTCTATATTCTTTAGATCGTTTAGGTCATTGTAGAAGAAAGCTCCTAGTGAAGTTTTCTTGCCGGGGAGGGAGCTGGACATGTACAGAGTAGGTGGGTGATTGTCTCTTCTTCCTCCTCGTCCTTGCAGCTTCTACAGAAATCGTTTTTAAAAGCGCCAAGCCTTCTTGCATGCTTGCCTATGAGGCAGTATCCAGTGATGACACCTGCTATGGCACTGAGATGTTTCCTATTTAGAAGGATCAGACTCTTACAGCGATTCAGATCTAGCTTTAGTCGCTAGACATGTTGATCCAACAGTCCACCTAAGGTCTGTTCTTTTATTGGCATCCAGCACGTACCGATTGGTATTCCTATGATAGCCTTTTACGGTAGAATAGGTAGAGTAGTTCCAATTTTAGCGAGTTCATCGGCCCTACAGTTCGCAAGAATGTCTCTGTGGCCCGGCACCCAGCAAAGGTGAAGGTTGAACTGCTCTGCAATCTCCATAAGAAATGATCGGCATTCAAGGGCGGTCCACTGTGTAGTCGCTTTAAGGCGAATAAGGATTTCGAGGCGTGTCAAGTGAAACAGAATGTCTAATGCCGCAGAGGGAGTAGACCGTATTGCTCCGCTTATGCATAGACATGCTGTTCTTTGAACTTGCTGCAGTTGTCTGCATTGTCTAAGGCCGTCCACCAGACAGTAACCCTGTAGGTGAGAATTTGTCTTATGACCGAGATGTATAGCCAGTGGGTTATGCGAAGTTGAAGGCCCCATATACATATTCCTAATGGCTTTTTTGTAAGACAATAAAGCTACCGGAGCTTTATTGACTCTTTCTTGAATGTTAGGTTTCCAGTTTAGTTTGCTGTCAAAAATGGGACCCAGATATTTTGCTGTATCGGAAAAGGCTAAACTGGTATATTTTATTGAGGGGGGGTCTTAATTGGAATTTTGTATTTCCTGGAAAAGAGGATAAGATCAGTTTTATGGGGGTTTACTCCCAATCCACAACGATCTGCCCAATAGGTTAAACTGTTAAGATTTAGTCGAAAGAGTTCTTTATTGTTTTTAAGATGCTTACTTTGACGGCTATAGCATCGCCGTCCGCATAGGCAATCAACGTGCTACCACCCGCTTCAGCAGTTCGTTAACCACTAAGTTCCTGAGAAGGAACACCTCCTTGGGGCGTACCTCTACTGAAACATCTTTTAGCAGAAGCTCTACCCAGTTTGAAGTTGATTATCCTGCTATTTAGCATAAGGCTGATAAATTCCCCTGCAGAGTTGACAGCGCAGTCGTTATTGCGAATGTGCTGACGTTGTTAAAAAGACCCTCTATGCCTAGGAAAGCAACCATTGTGTACTCTTTATATTGTAGGGATCGTTCGATGTGGCTAGTCAGTGAATACAGAGCCGTTTCCATCGACTTTCTTTACAGTAAACATGTTGAGTCATTGACAAAAGTCTTGTCTCAATTTTTGCTCGTATATGGATATCAATCAGTCGTTCTAGAGTTTTCAGAAGGAAAGATAATACACTTATAGGTCTTTTGAGATATCATGAGAACATTTTCCGGCTTTGGGAATGAAAACTACATTGACTTCTCTCCATGACAGTGGAATGTGGATTAGTTCTACACAGCTCCTCATGATATTCTCTAGCGTAGGCAGGTATTATACCGTCCCCAGCAGCAGACTTGTACGGTTTGAAGCTGTGTAGTGCCCAGAGCAGTTTGCCTCTTGTAATCAGACCATGAATTTTGGTCACGGTTGCAATGCCTCAGAGGTTTCTGTGATCTTGTCACAGAATGATCTCCACGGTTGTCCCTTTGCCTATCTCAGTTCTTTTTTGCATATTTTGAGGGATTCTTTGTATGAGTCCCAGTCAGTCACTTTTCTTATTCCTTTTGGTAGGTTGAAAAGTTTTCTGCAAGTGTTTCTAACCAGTCCAAGTGCTGATGTCTACCAGTGCGGCTTTATCTTGCCCCTAGGTTGAATAAGAGGACAGAAAGTGGCCATAGCCTGATTGAGAGCCAGGGTGAATTCCTTGACTTTCATGTCAAGCTCGTTGGTGTCACGCGGGGGACTTGAGAGCTCAGCGGATAGCGTTTCTGACAGTATTCCTCTATATGCAGAGGACAACAACATCCGGAATGCTGGGAGGAGCATCACACAGGCTGAATTGGATTTATCTGTGGTCTGGAAACTAGTGTTCAGACGATAGCATCCAGTTCATTAGCATTTGAGTGATGTCGTCGGAGACAAGAGTGATGTCTAGTACATCCTGTCGGTTTCTTGTTATAAATGTGGACTCATTGCCAATATTGCAAGTAACGAGGATAGTACTTATAATATAATCAAAAAGTGACTCACCTCTATCTTTATGTCGGTGCTGCCCTATTCCGTGTGATGAGCATTAGCGTCACATCCGATGGTGAGACCAGTTTTTTGCCTTCCAGCTTCGAGTACCACCCTTTCTAGGTTATCGCCAGGTAGAGTGCCCACATGATCATGGCCAAGATATGTCAATGCCAGCCAGTAGGAGCCTGGCTAGTCTCTAGTCTGGCAACGGTTAAGTCGGGATCGTTGAGATTAAGAAGTAAGAATGCATTAAGGCTACATTTCTAATATACAAGTTCTAATCTTACCTTTGTCTCTTGTATAGAGCGGAGCATATATTGGTGTCCCGCCCTCTACGATCTGTGGTTCCTCAATTAGGATAAGGTCCTCTGCGTTTTTTGAGAGACGCAGAATAAGTGCGGCCGAAGCCTTTTTTGAGCGATGGAGATTAATCTGGAGAAACCATTTCATTGCTACAATTTACGAGAGTAGCCTCCACCAAGGTGCTGTTCAAGTCCTCCGATTCTGAAGTTTTCCTCAAGAGCTCATCTTCTTCCTCTGATCGTATAGAATCTCTTTTTGCTTCGTCATCGGTTTCCATTTCCGACAGGATGTCAAGAGGAGACCGACGGCTTAATTGTCGCCTCGGATAGATTGGAGTCATGGCTATCCATTTCTGGAAAGGATATCGATGCTCCAAGATCTAAGGTTGTATTTGGTGGTGTCTCCGGCAAAGGAGGATGAGTTTGCTTATCAGCACCCAGTTCATCTTTTTAATAGACCCTTGACTCGAAACCGAACCGAAGCATGCCTTTAGTCTGCGCCAGAGGGTTAAGGGATTCCTTATTGATCACGATCTATAAGAGCCACCGTTCAGGTTTTATTGATCCATCATTATTGCGTCCTTTAGGACTTCGCTGAAAGACCTCAGAGATGTGTTGAGGGGTTTTGGTGTTGTATGTTTTGGGCCTCTTGGGAACCGGCATCGTTTCCTCCGGCGATCTCTGGCGCTTGAAAGAGTCTTTTAGTGTTTTGGGAGCAATGGGAGCTGTGGGTAATCCGTCTTTTAGGATGTTGTTAGCCCATTCAATCTTGCTCTTTATATCCGCACTTCTCTCAACCTTCAAAATGGACCCGAAGGTTTTTACATACAGTCACCGTTCTACCGCCCAGTATTAAAGGTGTACCGGCCTCGGGGTGTTTTTTTTTTTTTTTGAGATTTTGTCCATAATATGGTCCCGGAGAAATGATGGTTTATCTGTACAGATAAGGCTAGCTAGTTTAGGTAACAGACATAAAATATTTTTCAATGTTTTTTTTATCAGTTACCGTCTTCCTGGACATTAACTATGTTTCTGGTCACCGACAGTTCTCAGAATAGGAGTAGCTCGTTGTATGCTTTTAATCTTATCAATATGGGTTTTGTAGGTATTTCTCCATGCCAAAATTCCATACCGAAGTCTTGATTCGACAACGGCATATTAAACTTTTTTCTGAACCTGTGGTCCTCCTATGTATATCAGCTTTGTTTTTGATGTGTTAATAATTAGCCTGTTGTTATGCCACCATTTAACTGCTTTACTAGGCTCTGTTTGCATATTTTCAGTTGCTGAGCTCAAAGATTTTTATCGAATTACAATTGCGATGTCACCAGCAAATGCAACAGGAATGCTTCAACTGAAAGAGAGGGAAGAGAATAGGTCCCAATTTCGAGCCCTGATACACCCCGTACCTGATCTCTCTGTCTTGACTCTAAATGTTCTACATATAATTTTCGAATGATTATTTTTATGTAGACCTCCGTTAACTAATAATAAAAATATTTTTGTTATTGAATAAATAACAAAAAATGAAATATAACTTTGACATGTCTGTCGTCTGTTGGTGAGTATTGTTCTTAATCTAATTTACAATTTCGTACAAACTTTATTATTTTGATTTATGTATTAGGCTAAAAGTTAAATTCGTCGACGAGTAGCTTCCGATACCAAAAGGCATCGTTTAGAAATGTGTGTAGTGTATTCCATTAGTCTCCAGATTTGCCATCCAGTATTGGCAGCACTTCGTTTTCTTCGAGGATATTTTTTTGGAAATATTTAGCTCGTTGTTCTACTATATTGGACATTAATTTCCATAAAGTGAACCACAGTTTTCTCCTCGTTCAAGTTACATAATGAACATTTTCTGTCCTATATTTTTCTATATTTATTATGTATGTATACCATGTGTGGTTGTTTAATTTTGCATAGTACCGTGTGTGCTATTTTGTGCCTCATCCAGATTTTTTCTAATTTGTCCCGTTCTCAAAGATTCTAATATTACCATTATGTTTCTGCTCCATGTATCTGAGTTTAGGTCATAATTTGTCCAGTCTATGCCGACATCACCGCCGATTTCCTGCCATGGCGATGGATTTCATATCGGAAAATTGTTTTTTGGATGTACTCCACGTGAAGCTTTAATGTTGACAGACGTAATTCAGGGACTTCTGTTTCTAGATTCAAGGCATAATTTGGGGTGACATCAGGCAATTTGAAAAGTTTTTTTATAAAGTATCTCTGGATTTTTTTTAACCTCATCAAAGCTACTGAATCCCCATACCTGGGCCTCACAGCATAGACTCTGCCACTGCTTTGAACTTAGCTGAAAGGTTAATATTTTTTTAGCAATAAAATATTTCCAAGTGCTATTCAGACTGGATTTAGCAGTTTCTTCTCTCTCTTTCAGGTGTTCTTTTAGCAATAATCCAGGAGTCGATTTTGCATCATTCCAGCCAATATTTTTACAATGCAGTCCATAAAGGAGATTCCACATTAATTTTGGACCTCATTTAGGCTATTTTTTTTGCAGACAGGAGTTATAATCGTTTGAAGGGATTCGATCTGCACCTGGCGCTTTGTTTAATTTCACCTTCTTAAGAACTTGTCTTACGTTTAGTACCATAAATTCTGCATATACCATATGTAGATCTGAGTCGTATTCCCATGGTTTCGCATAGTAAATAGGTGGTAACAGTAAAGATCTGTTCAGAAGTTCATTGAAATAGGCTTTGTAATTTTCCGCTGTTAAGTTCGTGGTTTTCCTATATATCAGGCAAAGACCCACCAGTTCTTGGCATCTTTAATAGTATTTAATTTATCTCCAAATTTCTGTAATATGACTTACGTTTGATTTCACATATTTTTTTATATTTGTTGTTAGCAGTTTAGTATTCTTGTATTGTTTCATACTTTTCTGTTTTTCTTCGTATTTTCAGCATATTAAATGATTCTCGTCTAACATTGTTGCAATGTGTATCGTACCATTTCTGCTTAGATTGTACACATGGTTGCTTCGTTGGTTTTCTAAAGATTCCTTTATCATATTAGTAAAGGTTTCTGTTGATATACGCGGGCTATTCCAAAATCAACCTCCGAAGTGAAAAATATTTTTTAAAAAAAAAACCAAAAACATTAATTTTTTGCACACAATAGTTTTACTAACATCTAAGTTATTTTTCTACATAGTCTCCGTTTAAATCTATACATTTTTGGTAACGTGGGATGAACTTTTGTATACCCTCCTTAAAAAATGCACCGCAAGTGCGTTGAGGCATTGATTCACACCGTTCATAAGTTCCTCATTACTTCCAAAATGTTGAGATGCAATGGATGATTTCAATATTGGGAAAAGATGATAATCACTTGGTGCCAAATCAGGACTGTAGGGAGGGTGATCAAAAATATCCCAATTGAACTCCTCCACTAAAGTCTTTGTGCGTGTAGCAGTGTGTGGTCGTGCGTTGTCATGCAGAAGCACCACGCTTTGGTAAGCGTTCCTCGTCTTTTGTTTTGGATTGCTCTTCTCAACTTACGTAGAATTTCACAGTAAACCGCTGCATTTATTGTGTTTCCAGGTTCCATAAACTCGGTCAACAATATGCCTTTACTGTCTCAAAAAACTGTGGCCATCATTTTTCGATAGGAAAAAGTTTGTTTGAATTTTTTTGGCTTGTTTGGGGAATGAGTGTGTATCCATTGCTTTGACTGTTCTTTGCTTTCTAAGTTTACATACTGAACCCAAGTCTCATCTCCAGTCACAATTTGCTGTAAAAATTCTTCACCTTCCACTTCTAAACGTTCGAGAAATGCTTTTCGAATGCGGCGGGGGATAAAATTGTATTCTCCATGTTAAAACGCAACTATTGGAAAACTACTGAACGAAAACAGGCGAAACTTGGCATATTATTAGAGAAAAATGTACCGGTTGCTACAGGCAGAAACACGTTACCGAAGTGCACGTATGTAATAAATTGTAACACATCGGAGGTTGATTTTGGAATAGCCCTCGTATTTCCGCCATTTCGGTTTACAACCAACTGATTAACTCTATTTTCCAAATTTCTCTTATACGAGGGGCGTCCAATATATTCGGTATCGATATGAAGGAAAATGCGAATTCAATTTAAATTGTTTTTATTTTTCAATATAATCTCCCCTAACATCAATGCATTTGTTACATCTTGAGATAAGCTTTTTTAAACCCTCAAAAAAATAAATTTCCTCTTTGCAAAATACCGACTTGAGTTCTTCATCATCCGAAATTATTATCACAAGGCTACAAACATCAATATTTGGGTTTGTTGATGTCCATTTTGAACGACCTTGTAGTTCCTGTATATACTCTGATGACCACCGTTTCCAAAAGTGGGTTTTCACGGAATTTATTCGACACCAGCCTTGAATATAGCTGATATGATCTATGTTCGCGGTCTCCTCTGCTGGTTCTGGGACTGCGTTCAGTGATGACCCAATAAGCAGATGTGCTGGTGTAAGTGCGTTGAGATCTGTTAACATCGGGGTAATTGGTCTTGAATTCATTATGGTGCCCTGGGGGGTATAAAATGAAAATTTATATTAGCATTAGTACAAAAGTTTACAATCGGTTGTTGATTGTAAGGGTTTTCAGAGTGCACCAACGAAATTGGTTGGGTTATCGTAATGAATATCTCTAGGGAGACCTCGACGACTTATCATCCTTTTTAAAGCAGCTATGAAAGCGTGTGCGGAGAGATCTGAAACGGCTTCCAAGTGGACTGCTTTCGACGAAACAAACAAAGACTGCAATATAGCTTTTATGAGGCACATTGCCACGAATTTGGAAATGAGTGTATAAAGGTCCACAGTATATGAAAGGACGTGATGGAGTCAATCTTGCAGCAGGCAGATCTCCCGTTACCTGCTCGAATAATTTTCGTCGATATCTGACATAGTGTGGGCGCTGTCGAACTGTTCGACGTGCCAGGTCCCTAACGTTGATTATCCAAAATCTTTGTCTCGTTAGTGCGACAAGCGACTTTGGACCAGCATGATAATTTAATATGTGCAAATGTCAAATGAAGTTTCTAGTAAATTTACATTCCTCGGGAATTTTGGGGTGCTTCAATCGACCTCCCACTTTCAATAAAAGAAGACCATTTTCCTCCTATGTAAAAGGGTTCAACCATTTTATGGATCCCGTGAGCTTTGCGTTCTTACTTATTGAGCTATGACTCGTAGAGGTTTCGTGTGAGAACTATATCGATCTATGCTTTCCAGCAGGTAGTTTTCATCTCGTTTTTGACAGACTAAAACTATTTTCCTCATTGCCAACACTAATTACTTCGGTGAAATTAATATCCCTAAAGCGGATGGCCATTTTTCCATATGACCTGCTTCGTTTTCTCCTGAATTTCCGTTACCCTATTTCCCACGAATGTATTTAATTTTGACGAATGGGTGGATATCCAGTGCAAAACAATCGCAGAATCTGTCCAAAAGTGCGTTGTGTACTCGCCTTTACAAATGTTCTGGATCTTTACCTAAAGTTTGGATAACAAATTAGCTGCGCAGAGCTCCAAGCGGGGAAGCTGCTTCTTCTTAGCAGGTGCTACCCTGGATTTGGCGACTAAAAGCTTTACTCCCACTGTTCTAGAAGCATCGATCGTTCTAAGATAGATGCAGCAACCATATGCCTTTATGGAGGCGTCTGCAAATCCGTGTATTTGGTAGCCCTTTATTCCTTCCATTAAGACATAACGAGGAACAGCAATATTCTGGAT
The DNA here is from genome assembly GCA_963966105.1 of Volucella zonaria. Taxonomy (NCBI): domain Eukaryota; kingdom Metazoa; phylum Arthropoda; class Insecta; order Diptera; family Syrphidae; genus Volucella; species Volucella zonaria. The sequence goes on from OZ014530.1 coordinate 119,210,411, forward strand.
TGACAAGAGGTCTGCCATAAACTGACGCCACTCAGTGTCGATGGTTTGTGGGATTAACGCATCCCAGTCCAGTTTTTCTATCCATAGTTTTCGCAGGATGATTTTTACTTGTACGAGGGCTGTCTGAAAAGTTTCCGAACAATGATACAAGACATTTTTTGTTAATTTTTTTTTTTTATTTTTCTACATAGTCTCCTTGTGATTCTACACACTTCTCCCAGCGAAACTCCCATCTCTCTAACCCGTCCAAATAGTACTTGGCGTTTTTCTCTGCAAAATAATTGTTCACGAAGGTGATTGCCTCCTCATTTGACGAAAATCTCTGTCCTCGGAGCGCAGTTTTTAGATGAGGGAACAAAAAGAAGTCGCTAGGGGCTAGATCTGGTGAATAAGGCGGATGGTCAAGCAGTTCAAACCATAATTCATGGATTTTCGCCATAGAATCGCTGAGACGGCACGTTGTCTTGGTGAAACAGGATTTTCTTTCTCTTCAAATGTGGCCATTTTTCCGCAATTTCTGCCTTCAGCTTGGCAAGTAATGATGCGTAGTATGCTCCTGTAATGGTTTTTCCTTTTTGAAGATAATCGATTAAGATAACTCCTTTACTATCCCAAAAAACTGTCGCCATCAGCTTCCCAGCCGAAAAAACAGTGTTTGCTTTTTTTGGAGCAAAATTGAATTTGAATTTTTGTTTCGGGCGTATATTGGTCTATCCAAGTTTCATCTCCAGTAATTAATCGGCGCCAAAACTCGGATTTATTGCGCCTAAACTGCGCCAACAGAGCGTTGGAAATGTTCACTCGAACACGTTTTTGGTCTAACGTAAGCAAACGCGGCACCCAACGCGCGGACAGCTTTCTCATGCCTAAATCTTGATTTAATATGTAACAAACACGTTCTTTAGACATTTTCATAACCTCTATGTACTATCTCTCTCACTTTAATTCGGCGGTTGTCTAACACCATTTGGTGAACTTTAGCAATGATATCGTCAGTGGTTGCAGTTTTTGGACGTTCCGAATGTTCATCATCTCCCAAGCTCTTACGTCCACGTCTAAATTCAGCTACCCAAAATTTCACTGTGGTAAATGATGGTGCAGAGTCCCCATACGCAGAGTCCAACTCATCTTTGATTTGCATAGGCGTATTGCCTTTCAAAAACAAGAATTTAATAGCAGCTCGATACTCAATTTTTTCCATTTTCACAAAAAACACTCCATCGACTCACTCAAACGACTGTCAACTAAAAATTGTGAGTCCAAAATGACTGAAACTTCGGTAAGTAACTGTCAAAAGATGCACAACTAGCATTCACTGGCTTTTATTGACGAGTGCCGTTATCTTTACCTTGCGGTCGGAAACTTTTAGGCAACCCTCGTAAACCACCCCCTTTTGCCCTTCAATATGTGCTATTTCTTGATGCTGGTTTCCAACATAGTTTAAGTTCTGGGAAATATTTTTCGTAGTTATTACAGTACTGAGTTTCAACGTGGGTTTCGTGTGGGACGAATATATTGTATAAGTGAAAAATTCAAAAATTCTGGATATGGTATGTGAGTTCTTATTAGCTAAACCATGCATATTTTATGAAATTATTTTTATTTGTTTATTATTATTATTACATACTATTATTATTATATACTATTATTATTACATACTATTATTATTACATACTATTATTATTACATACTATTATTATTACATACATACAGACTTACTTTCTAATACATTTTTTAAGTTAATATTGTGATAACCGTATGAATGTGAACAGCGTCATCTATATTTGAAAAGCAGAAGACTCATCTAATGGGGAAATAATGGAATCACTTTGGCTACTGGTAGGGAATATTCTGGCAAAATGGAAAGTAGTATGGACAGAGGGCTAGTACAGAAAGTTCTCGAGGTGAAGTTCAGTTTTATAGTGGAATTTGAAAGGTAAATTGCGAGCAGTGATAAAGTGGTTTAAGTGAAAGATAAAGTAAAGTAAAACTGGTTGAGAAAAGCGATTGAATTGTAAACTGTAACCGTATTGAATAAAACGGTGGTATTTAAAGCAATAAGTTATGTTATTTGAACCCATATATATGTTATATTTTACATTGGTGTCAAATAAGGATAGGACTTATTGTGCTTACAAAAAAAAGTGTTTTTGTGATTGTTTATCTTCGTCCATCTCAAATCTGAGTTGAACACTGAACTTAGTGCCAGTGGAGAAAAAAGCGATTTGATGCCCCGACTTCAGGACGCGGGGAACGGCGCCGCTAACCGTTCCTGGATCAGACCTTTCGTATCGATGATATATATAATTAGCGTAGTAAAGACCGGGGATCAGGTTGTTCGATGAGGTCATTGCTCTTGCGATATGCCTTTTTAGTCAACTTAATGACAAAATTGTCCACTCTTATCTCGCTCGCCCTATTGTACAAAACCGCATTGGGATAGAATTTTATGTACTCAGACTCTGGTTTTATTTATAAGTGAAGACAAGCCCTAAGGCAAGCCCTCTCAAACACTCGAATATTTTCCAAAGCTCTCACGTTCAACAAAACGGGACATCCAAGAATAGGCCGGATAAGGGCCATGTAGCAGATCACCTTCACAAGGTATCTGACTACATTTCGACATGGAAGTGCCTGCCCATGTTGTCTCACGATTGTCAGCTTTCGCCACTTGCTTCTGGTGTCCCTAGAGGCCCCAGACAAGGGCGTCCTAAACAGAATGGTTTCCGATTTCTAAAAGTTAATTTTCAACTTCCAGTCATCACAATATCGTTTAATTTTATTGAAGTCACGTTGCAAAAGTATATTAATGACCTCAATCTGTGGACCTGATCTATACGCGATTAAGCCTTCTACGTACGCTATGGCATGGTGAAGTGAACCTATCAGATCACTTGTATAACCGCACATTGTAGCAGACCATTTTTTTATGTTAAATGTTCCAGCAGAAGTCACATCACCATTTTTCACGATGAACTCTCTATCTGCGAGCGTATTGAAAAATATGCGTGTAGGTTTGTTTCTACTTCAATCAAGCAAATCACAACTATTATTATTTACTTTCATTTTATTTTCTACGACCCACACACATTGGATGACTTGTGTCTCTAAAAACTTAACCTACCCTGTCTATTGATACTCGGCTTGTAGTGTCGTGTTGTGTTTGTTACGGTTCTTGTTTGTGGTAGTTCGTTGTCTGTAGTGTGTCTTCTGTTTGGCGACAGCTGTCCTCTGTGTGGCGTGATCGTATGTTCTGGGTGTTCCGTTGACTATCTTTGTTTGTACTTTGTACCTCATTTCTGAGCGTCGACTAATGTTACAGTTATGTCCATGTACATATGTTTGTTATTTTCTTTGTCTTGCATTGTGTGTAGAGTATTGTCTGTTGGTTTTCCCCAACATTCGGCTATACGTGCGGTTCATTCGCCCCGAATGACGGATTCCACCTCTTCATGTTTTCTGCCACGTCGTCGTTTGTGGCCCTTTATGATTTTCCACTTTCGTCACTTCATAGCGTCCATGGTTCAGTTGCTTCGAAATCTCAACTTCATGCCGGTTCCGAACTGCGTGCGCTTGATGGTGACTAGCTCATTCAGTCTGTAACCTGTAACCAGCACCCTCTTCCGTTCGAAGGTCTTCTTGTTTTCCCCTTGCACCGCCGCTATATTTTCCCAAGCCTCGTTACGAATTGCATCCCTCTCAACGTCCAGTTCACGGATGTTCTCTTCGTCCATTAATTCTCGAAGGTCTGGGTCACATCTCGGCCACACGCATATCTAAACCAGTGAGTATTTTAGATGGACAGTATCTGGTACTTCTAGACGGGGTGCTATTTAGTACTTGCTGGACTCGTCTCACGTGATGATACCAGTTATGATCATTGTCGCTACAAGCTCTGGTTAACATTGGAACGATTTTCTTGTGGATCCACTCCAGCCGCCTGTTTCCACGAGGAACCCCTGTCGCGATCGCTAAGTGTCGTATGTTCTCATCTGGGCAATAGTCGCTGAAAGCCTTCGACGTGAAAGCCGCTCCCAGTCGGAGATATTCTGCTTCTTCAACCTCTCAATGACCTCCTGAGATCCGGTGCTCTTCGTTGGATGAAGCCAAATGAATTTTGTGAAGGCGTCTACCATGACCAGTATTTGATTATACTGCTTATGCGTTTGCTCCATTGGTCCAACATGGTCAACGTGGTATGTACCCAATGGTCTGTCTTCTTGGCAATTGGTTGCAAATAACCTTCCTTCTTGCCGGCCTTAGACTCTGCTATCAAGCACTTAATGCAACCTTTCACTATGCCTACGGTTTTTGTCGCTAGATTGGGAATATAAAATAATACTTCCACTAAGTCCTGCGTCTTCTTGCTGGAATAGTGTCCTTGTTGGTGCGCAACCTCGATAATTTACCTCTCCATCAATGTTGGTACTACAACTCATTTTCTTACTGGATCCTTATGTAGAACACCTATTTTAATGAAATAGTCTTCATATTCACCTTTCTCCAAGACCTTCATTACTGTTTTTATCCAGTCGTTTTGTAGCTGAGATTCCTTTGTCACGTTCAACAACGCACTCCTTACGTCTTCTTCTATGTGGTCTAACTCCATACTAGGCTCGCTCTTAAAAGCTCCGTTTTCCGCTGAAAGGCATATCATCTCTAACTCCCTTATCAACTCGAAAGTTTCAACGCACCCCTCGGTGCCTCCGCGGTCTTCGACCCGTTCGCTTTCAACGGTAACATCTCGGCCTCAGCTAACTTCTGACTCGACCCCTTCTTGGTCAACCAACTCTTCTACACTACGCCCCCGCCTAAGCTCAGCGCCTTCCGCTGTAACCATTAGGTCAACGGTGCCTAGTACGTCATTTCCGACCACCGCCGAGTATGGCATGTCTCGTTCACCTCCAAATCTGCCCAGAAACTCCACCTCGTGACGACTTTGTTTTGACCTATCGCACTTAAGGTTATCTTGTCCGAATTTAATTCTACCACCCCTCTCATTAGTAAGCTATCATACCGGAGAAGGCAAAGATCGCTCTCGGCATCCAACAACGCTGACACGCTGATTCCTCTTATCATAATGGACTTGAAGATGCGATTTGACCCACTTGCAAAACAGATCCTACGAGGGGCGTTCAATATATTCTCGGTATCGATATGAAGAAAAATGCGAATTCAATTTAAATCGTTTTTATTTTTCAATATAATCTCCCCTAACATCAATGCATTTGTTACATCTTGAGATAAGCTTTTTTAAACCCTCAAAAAAATAAATTTCCTCCTCCTCCATTTATTGCCGACTTGAGTTCTTCATCATCCGAAAATCTTTTTCCACGAAGACATTTTTTCAAATCCGGAAACATGAAATAATCACTAGGGGCAAGGTCTGGACTATAGGGTGGGTGTTGGATTTCTTCGAAACCACAATCTCGCGCAGCAGCCTTGGAAGCTCGCGCCGTGTGAACAGGAGCGTTGTCATGAAGAAGCAACACACCCGCTGCGAGTTTACCCCGTCTTTTCTTTTTAATTTCCTCCCGCAAATTATGCAAAGTGGAAGCGTAGGATGTGGCGTTGATGGTTTCACCTTTTTTTTTGTACTCAATGAGCAAGATTCCCTTTGAGTCCCAAAAAACTGTGGCCATGAGCTTCCCGGCAGACGGAGTGACTTTGAACTTCTTCGGGGGGTCTGTTCCTTTTTTATGCCACTGCATGGACTCTTGTTTGCTTTCAGGGTCATAGTGGTGGACCCATGTTTCGTCCCCAGTAACAATTCGATCCATAACACCGTCCGCGTTCTCACTACACATCTCCAAAAGCTCTCTACAGCATGCGATTCTCACTTTTTTCTGAGGCGCTGTGAGCATTCGTGGCACCCACCTTGCACTGACCTTCGAAAGGTTAAGATGGTCATGAAGAATGGTGTGAATGGTACCAATTGAAAGCTTGGTGATCTCTGCCATCATTTTCACCTTTATTCGGGCATCCTCAAGAACAAGTTTTTCGACTTCTTTGATGCTTTCTCCCGTACAAGCAGTAGCCGGGGCGCCGGAGCGGGGGTCGTGTTCAATGCTCTCTCTGCCTCTCTTGAACTCACTTGACCACTTTTGCACAGTTGATAATGAAGGTGCGGAACCCTGGTAAACAGCCACCATCTCTTCATGAATAGTTTTTTGACTTTTTCCTTGCTTAGTGAGAAATTTAATTACAGCGCGAGTTATGTACATCAAATTGTGTACATCAATAAGTTATATGTTACATACATACTAATAATACTCTTTTGTCAAAGTTATGTTATACATACATATGTTACTCTTAATACTTTTTTGTAAAATAATTAAAGTGCTTGCTTTTCAAAATTCATTTATTGTAACACTAAACCTTTTCTTGATAACATGCTTGCTTTTCACAACTTGTAAAATTAAACCATAAGAAAAACCGTGTGAGAACCAAATTCAAGCTTCCGTTCCCACAGTTTTTCATACTTTGTTGACTTATTATAAATTGCGAATAAAATCAAAGATTCATTGTCATTTGTTGGTTGTAAAGAATGGAATAAAGTTGTTTTTTTTGAAACTCCGGAGGAACGTTATATTAATTGGCGCAGTCGGTAGGATACAAGTGTATCCATTTTAAAATTAATCGGAATACGGGAGTGCGATATATTAAATGAACATTCAATACCAATAACGACGGTTTATCGTTATTCTTGCGGTTAGTGTGTGGACATTTAAAGACTGTACAAAGACTCTTGGTGATTGCAAGTGCATTTGTAACGACGGCAATCGTTATTTGAGAAAGTGATTCTCGTTAATGCAAGTGTTATTATAACGAAGGTTTATCGTGTCCAAGAAGTGTGCAGATCCTGACTCCTGGTGGTTTTCAAATCTTTAATTCCTGGAACCTACGGCTAGAGAATGATAATGACTATAATCATTTGCATGTAAGTCTGTTAATTGGTTAACATTCGTTCCTTTCTTCATCCTTTATAATCCTTATGCCCAAAAATAGAATAAGTAGAAATAAGATTCAAGAACCTTATTGTTCATCCTTAGATAGATTTGACGAATTTCAAAACAATTTTACAACTTTAGAATCGAATCGGTGCGAGTTCCTAGAGACAAATAATCTTTCAAAACTTAGTGCAATAGTAAAAACCAGTTTTCCAAATCTTTCCGAAATGAATTTAGATAGTTCAAGCTCAAGCGTAAACGCTAACGTTGTTACAAACGTTGGTAATAGGAACACAAGTAGTAGTCAATTAAGTAGTTTAGATATTAACAATATATTTAATGGCTTACGTATACCAGATGCCGTTAAAGATCTGCCACATTTCGACGGTAACCCCCGTTCTCTGTATGATTTTATAAATAACGTAGAGGAAATTTTGAAGCTTATACCTCAGTTAGACGGCACATCATATGCTATCATTATATTACGAGCTATTAGAAACAAAATCATTGGCCAGGCCAATGAAGTGTTAAATATGTACGGGACTCCGACGGAATGGGAGCAAATACGAGCTAATTTAATTTTGCACTATTCAGATAAGCGGAATGAATCATCTTTGATTCGAGATTTGCATGGATTGAGACAAGACAATGATACTGTTGAGAGATTTTACTCAAAGATCATTGAGTTGTTGTCAACAATGACAAACCATATCCGTATACATGAAAAACATATAGCTGTAATAGATGCAAAAAAGTCGCTGTATTCAGAAATGTGTTTAAATACATTTCTTATAGGATTAAAAGAACCATTGGGCTCAACAATCAGAGCCATGAGACCTGAAACCTTGGTGGAGGCATTAAATTATTGTATCAAGGAACAAAACGCATACTATTTAAAAAATACAAACCCGAAACCTCCTGTTTTACCAAACCCACTACCATTCCCCAAACTGACACAACGACCCCCACAAAATCAACGGCTCCAACCATACCAACCAGTTACACAGCCATATAGTTCCTTTCCTCAATACTTACCTCAGTTTAAACCATCTCAACCTTATCAACCCCAAATAAGGCCCTTACAGCAAATACCCCATCTTCAGTCTCCCAATCAGCAAGAAAAGAGATTCAATAACCCTATAGTAAACATTTCTGCATCCAAACCACATTTCAATTACCAACAGCAACGTCCAATTCCAATGGAAATATCTAGCGGTAATGCTAAAACTCTTCCGAAACCAGTACAATCCCAACAACCCTATCAAAGAAACAATTTAATGCAAAATCCCAGATACATTATAAGAGAAGTACATAGTTTTTCACAAAATCAGGAAAATTATGGGGAAGAATATCCCACATATGTGTTACCTGATGGATACTACGACCACCAACCTAATTTGGACCATTATACAATTGAAGAAATTCAAAATGATGAAGTTCCACAGGTCACTGGAAATGAAACAATACATGAGAATGAAATTGATGACAAAAATTTTCGTTCCAATGCCTCGGAAAACAATACGGGTTCCTAGAAATTAATCAACACGGTAGCAATCTTCTCCCTTACATAAATGTGACTTCACCTTTTGGTCGACAACTAAAGTTTCTCATAGAAACAGGACGCCCTTATAAATAAGTATCACATAGATAGCAACCACCGCGGCATTAATGAAACCTGTAATCACCTCCGCAGAACATCTTATTTCCCGAAAATGAAAGAGAAAATAACTAAAGTCATTAACAACTGTGAGAAATGCAAATTATATAAGTACGATAGACATCCCCCGAAAATAAAATATGAACTTTCTGAAATTCCAAATAAGCCTCTCGATATTCTGCACATAGATGTTTACAGTATTCACAATATACAAATACTTACAATAATCGACAAATTTTCAAAGTTCGCTTCTGCTTTTATCTTAACTGCCCGTAATAGTATCAATATAATCAGTTCTTTAAGGCAATTCTTTTCCCAACACGGTACACCCAAAAAAATTGTATGCGATTCAGCCGCTGAATTCACTTCAAACTTATTTAAAGAGTTTTGTGATCAATACCAGATTCAGTTACATATAACCTCTCCTCAAAACTCTACAGGCAATTCTCCTGTCGAGAGATTTCATTCAACATTGACTGAAATTTATAGAATAATTTACGACAAAAATAATAGACAAATACCGGCAGACATACTGAACGAAGCATTGACTACATATAACAATTCAATACATTCGGTTACAAATTTGACACCTTTCGAACTCATAACAGGAAGAACATATAAATTTAGGAAATCAATACAGCATGTCTCTGAGCACGATTATATAAATAAATTAAGATCTTATCAAGACAAACTATATAGCGAAATAACAACCAAGCTTGAAAAGCATAATAGATCAATCATTGATAGACTAAATAGGAATCGTGAAGAACCACCCAACTTTAGTATAGATGATATAGTATATGAATATAATAATAGAAGAAATAAAATAGCTCCTAAAGCAAAGAAGTTACAGGTAGTCACTAACAATAAAGTCACTGTACTAACTAAAAATAATAGGAAAGCTCATAAAAATAAATTACTAAAAAAACGCAAATTTCAGGTTAGCACAGGCCATGAGTCAACGAATCGAAATTCAAGACCTCTCGAAGAGTCAAGGTCTTCTTCCCATGAAATTAGGCCCGGTACGGTTAATTGATACACATACAAAATTCATACACATTATAAATTTGACAGCTTATGAAGAAAATGTTAGCAATATCAAAAGATCTGTAGAACTTATTAATAAAAATAAAAACATTGGTCCAATGAAAGAAGTCACAAATATGAAATTTAGGGAATTAGAAAATAAATTTCTAACACTTCTTCCTCGATATCGAAATAAAAGAGGGTTTATCAACGGAATAGGATCGCTAATTAAGAGTATCACAGGGAACATGGACGACAATGACGCTGTACAAATAAATAATGACATTAAACTATTACAATCTAATCAACAGGACATGAACAAAGAAATGACAAAACAGGTCCAGATTAATAACAAAATGATAGAAAGGTTTAGTAACATAACCGAACATATAAATTCACAACAGAAGGATTTGGAAGATTATTTAACAAAGTACCAATTAGCATTGTCCCAGAGAATTCGTACCGATCAAGAAAACTTTCAATATATGCAATATGTTTATCAAACTATCTACAACATTGAAATACTAACGAACCATTTACAAGAAATCGCTGAATCTATAACTCTTGCAAAACTTAATATAGTCCCTAAACAAATTTTAAATCCGAATGAATTAGAATTTATACATAAACATATCGCAAATCAGAAAATAAAGTTCTCTTCGGATGAACAAATATACGAATTCTTGAGTCTACAGGCCTACTATAACCATACAAATATCATATTTAATATTAAATTACCAATCCTGTTCGAAGAATCCTTCACCTTGTACCATTTAATCAAATTACCTATAAACAAAACCCTTACAATTAATATAACCAAACCCTATGTCCTAATAAACGACCGTTATATCCAATTGATTGACGAACCATGTTTAATGATTGAACAAGTTTTCTACTGCACAAAAGGAAACCTAAAGAATATCACAACGGAGAAGTGCATTTCAAACATAATCAAAAACAAAAGAGCCACCTGTTTCTTAACGGAAGACCTGAACCAAGCCAACATCATGCAACCAGAAGAAAATTATATACTTTTAGTAAACTCTCCCAATATAGAAATGTCCTCCACGTGTGGAATCGAAACCAAGTTAATATCAGGAACACTTTTACTGCACTACGAAGAATGTGATGTAACCCTAAACAACGTGGTATATAAGGGCAACACAAACTTATTTTGGGATAGAATACAAATTATATCCTCAATATTCACTAATATAAGTTCATATTATCCTATAGATCGATTAAACACCAGTAGACTAACCCCGGACAACTTTACTAACACAGAAGTTATTACCCTGGCAGAAACCACTAAACAACAACAAAATCATTCACTTTCAATGTGTGTTGTAGTAACTATGATCCTGCTAATTTTGTACCTGATCAACTATACAAAGAAATGTCGCCAGAATCATGCAGCCTCCAGTCAACAAACAGATGATATAAATTTAGAAGCTCCAGCTCATGATAAGTCTTCAAGTAACAGCCTTTCATGGCCATCGCTTCATCTTAAGCGGGAGGAGTTATGTACATCAAATTGTGTACATCAATAAGTTATATGTTACATACATACTAATAATACTCTTTTGTCAAAGTTATGTTATACATACATATGTTACTCTTAATACTTTTTTGTAAAATAATTAAAGTGCTTGCTTTTCAAAATTCATTTATTGTAACACTAAACCTTTTCTTGATAACATGCTTGCTTTTCACAACTTGTAAAATTAAACCATAAGAAAAACCGTGTGAGAACCAAATTCAAGCTTCCGTTCCCACAGTTTTTCATACTTTGTTGACTTATTATAAATTGCGAATAAAATCAAAGATTCATTGTCATTTGTTGGTTGTAAAGAATGGAATAAAGTTGTTTTTTTTGAAACTCCGGAGGAACGTTATATTAATTCGCGATGCTCAATTTTCACCATCATCGTCTCAGTTGCCATTATGATTCTGTTTAACTAGAGATAAAACGCGAATTAATAATCACATTTATATGAAATTTTACATGAATGCACTAAAATAATAGTATTACTTGATAAATAAGTCAATTTATATATACAACCACAGCTTCACCAAGATATCGAGAATATGTTGAACGCCCCTCGTAGCTTCCTAGTTGCTGCGATGATCGGTTCGGTCTATCAAACTCAAACGCCTGATGACCCGCTTGTCCACATTTAAAGCACATACACGTTCTAGCCCTACCCATGTTCGCAACTGATATACAAAAAGGTATTAAAGAGCGAAGTCACTCATTACCGCCCCATAGCTAAACTTTCACATATAACCAAACTCCTCGAAAGCATTTTGTAAGAAACCTTAAACTTCCAGTGCAAATCTCTTATTTCCAATAATCAACACGGCTTTTTGAAAGGTAGATCAATTACCACTAACCACGTCGAATTCGTGTCCTCTGTTCTCTCAGGTCTGTCCTATCAGTCCCTTTCTTGGCCACTTCAGGTGTTCCTCAAGGTAGTCATCTAGGCCACTTCTCTTCATCCTAACCATTAACGATCTTGAAAGGGTCATTCGCCACTCAGCACTTTCTCTCTATGCTGACGATACCAAATTGTTTAAACCCATCTCCTCACAACACGACTCCAGCCTCCTTCAAATAGATCTAAATAGTTTTTCCACCTGGTGCATTAAGAACTGCTTAGAACTCAATGTCACCAAATGTCAATCGATTACGTTTTCACGTAAGGGTAACAAGTCTACTCCTCGAGTTTACGTTCTCCACGGTCAACCTATATACCTTATTCAGACTATCCACGACCTTGGCATACTATGCGACACGGAGCTTAATTGATGAGATAATTACTAAAGCAAACTCATCACTTGGCTTCGTTAAAAGATGGTCCAAGCACTTCTGCAACCCATACGTAACCAGATCACTATATATCACTTACGTTCGCTCCTTTCTCGAGTACGCTAGCCAAGCGTGGTGACCCTTTCGACGATTTCATGTATCCCGAATTAAGATGACCCAGCGTCGTTTTCTTCGATTTGCTCTTCGAGGTCTACCTATGAACGATTCTCTAATCTTACCTCCCCATCGAGACCGTCTCAAACTCATTAACCTGAATACCCTTGAGGATCGCAGGGGGGACGCAGCAGACATTCTTTTATTCACCGACTCCTCTCAGGCTCCTTCGATCGCATGTCTCTTTACAACTCCATTTTCTTTAACACTAACCCTCGAAATCTACGTTGCCCCTGTCCCTTTTATCTACCAACCCACCGCACCATATATGGCTCTAACGAACCAATATCCCGTATGCTGAGTAAGGTAAACTCCAAGCTTTCCGTTTTCGATTTTAGTTGTAGTACACTTTCCTTCAAATTCGATCTCCTTCACCATCCCTAGCTTTAAAACCCTAATTAAATAGTTTGTATTTTTAGATTTTAAGTCCTAGTTTTTTAAGCTTGAATTAAACCAAATAAATGGGGGCGTTAGCCCCCACCAAAACCAAAATCTAAACTGAATACTCGCGTTCGCTTTCTCTTTGGTATAAAGCCTCATCATTCTCACCGCGTGATAGCCCATAGTGTTCAAGAAGTCTGTCCTGCACTACGTTCTTTAGTCCGATTGTCGACAAGTTCAGTTGGGTGCAGTCTCTCTATCCTTTATACTTAACAATGATTGAATACTTAAAATTATATTTAACTGCGGCCAAAAAAAATATTAAAGTTAAGGATTTGAAATAAAAATATCAAAGTTTTACAATTTTAAAAGGCTTTACTCAATATACTGCTTCTGTTGATACTGCTACTGCTTTCGTCGCTCCCTCTGCTGATCTATTTGCTACTTTACTTCACTCGTTGGAACACACAACCACGATTCAGCTTCTGATGTCCGACGTTAAGTGACACCTTAAATTGACGCTATTGACCACTATTTGGGTTGGTGTCCTTTTATAGTCTTTCACTTATATATTTTCCCGCACTTTTTGAATCGTCACTTTTCCTGGACTATATTTTCACTTCAACCCTTTTTGCACAGGTGTTCAAACAATGAGATTGATGTCGCCGTTGTTGGAGTCAACAAATGTACTTGCCACCTCCACTCTTCGGGTTAAATTCGATATATTTTAGTTCTTCCGAATCAGGATTTAGCAATCCTCTCACACAACCACGGCGAGGATTTGATGATCCTCCAAAAGTAATTTTAAATCCCGGACGAGGATTTAGTGATCCTCCAAAAAAATAAAACCCGAACGAGGATTTAGTGATCCTCCAAAAAATTTTCACGGTTGAGGGTTTAATAATCCTCAAAAAAAATAAATTCCCTGACAAGGATTTAGTGATCCTCAAAGAAAATAAATTCCGGACGAGCCCTCACTTTGTAGGATTGTTTCTACTTCAATTAAACAAATTACAACTATTATTATTTATTTTCATTTTATTCTCTGATCCGCACACCTTGGATGACTTACAAGAAGTGTCTCTAAAAACTTAACCTGCTCGGCTTGTCGTGTCGTATTCTATCGGTTCCTACTGATCTCTTGCTTGCGTCTGAAGCTCTTCGTTCGAAATTAACGGGGGTAGGACCCTCTCACCGGCGGTGATATGGGTGAAACCCGAGCTCTCGAATTTCGTTTCGAAGGTAGAAATTGTGTACAAGGACTCGATTTTCCAGATCCTGGAAAGTTTCTCCAGCGCATCCTTAATCACAAAGAAGTTATCATTATTAACGACCTCATTTGGATCGATGCCTGCTGCTAAAAGTATGTGCTCCTTGTCCGTCGTTCGGGCGATTTTAAGACACGGAAAGTCGTTTTGATATTTTATTTATTTGCGGGAACATATTCGTGTTCCGGTGTTTACAGCCCGAATTTTGTTGTTCCAATACAAATTTACAGAATTTCTGTAATTTTCTTTTATTAATGTTTGGACGTTTTTGATCGACGACTTCAATGTCATGATCTCCGGGTTATGTCTGTCAGTAAACTGTCTTTTTTTTTTAGTCTTGAGAGCAGTCTACCTTTATGTCGGTGCAGTGCGTCGATAGTTGCGTTGCGGAATAAGTCTTCGTTGTCAGTGTATTGATACCGAGGTATGGTTTTGTCCATTGTTCGTTTAATAGTCATACCTGTAAATTTCTTCATTTGATAGATTTTTGTTGGACGGTGGGTGGAGCGAATTCGAGGAGAGTGCTCTAGTCAATGTCCTGGAGAAGTGTGTCCAACGCACCCAGCCTTTAAAAACAAAAACTCATCCAATTCCGCAGTTTCGTTCGGAACAGTTATTTCGGTACTGAGACCGCAATGGTCACTGTCATACAGGAAACCGCGTAAACGACGGACTCTCCGTCGCCTTACACATTACACTGTGCTGACCACACCAATTGAATAGTAGCTTCCTTCTAGTATTTAGTGTATTATTTCCCCAATCTCTATGTTTGGCATTGAAACCTCCGCCGATAATAAAATAATTTTCCTCTAATTCCAGCCTCAGGAATAAAAAAAACTGTTGAAAGCTCTGAGATGAATAAGGTGGATTGAGTCACCATGTATACCCACTTTCCACTACGGAGATGGATACACACGATGCATGCTTCCTGCGCCTGGAACCTACGTACTACACAACTGTATACTCTTTTAAAACGCAGTTCTTTTCTTAGAAAGATCGCAACGCCTCCTCCTTGAATAGAGTTGGGTTGGTTTCTTTGTACTATTTTATATCTTCTCATTTTGTGTATTTTGGTAAGTTTAGTTTCGCTAACCAAAAGCACATCAGGGGCTTGGTCTTTAAGCAACCTGAAAAGTGTGGCTCTTCGGTCGAACCTAATCAGTGAAGTAACAACATTCAGGGTTTGATTCGCCATGTAGGTACGCACTACGACTGGAGGTACGTTAGGCCCGACAGCAGCGCGTATATTTGATCTACCCGCGCAGCCTGTTCAGTTATCTGACGTTGAAGCTGAGTCATCTGCCCCTGAATAGAGAGCTATTTAGCTAGTATATCAGGTATAGGTCCCCGTGCGCCACGTGTTGGGGTCTGAGAAGCAACCTTCGTTTGCTGTACCGTATTTCCCCTACTTGCCGCCATTTGGCCGTAGGTAACTTGGGGAATAACGGCTGGTGTTTGAGCAGGTGAACGTCTAACTTCCACTTTCTGCTACCGAGCCAGATTTTCTCTTTTAATCAATTGGAATTTCGGAGAACCCCAATAATTTTCCGTGTGTCCTGTGTTCCTACATAACGCACAACAGAGTTGGCTTTTTTCTGACCTTACCTGGACCGCATTCCTCGGACTTGTGGTACTTTCCGCATTCCATGCACGGAGGCTGCATTTTGAAGTTCGACGCGCCGTGCTCGAACCATTAGCAGCGAACCCATTGTAAAATGTTATCGCTCCTTTTTCCTCTTTCCCATGATACAATGTGGTAGTCTAGGACTTTTATACTCCTTAGACCAACAACTGCGTTGTTGTTGTCAATCAGTGCACTCGTAATTTTCTGCATCAAAAAAAAATAAAAAATAACCGCGCAGAATAAAAAAAAAAAACAAAAACAAAAAAAAACCACCGCTAATTACTGCTAATTACCCGCACTTCAAGTAAAAAAAAGAACTTTATTCGTTCATTGATCGATTAGGACTAACTCATTATATGTTTTTGCTTGAACATCTAACTTAACGTTTGCCAAGGTGGTTCTAAGAACTTGCATATTATTTGTTCGTCGGAAGCACAGACGCGGACTCTACAAGATAATGGGATCACCTGAGCAATTAAAAAGTATTTATGCTTACATTGCATGTTATTTTTATTCTATCAATTATTGGCTGTCAATGTTTAGTCGTCGTTGTCCTTGTCGTGCGTTATTAATATTTTGTCTTAATTATGTTGCCAAGGTATAGCCAAAGCCTTGTGCTGCTGTTCGTGTTGTAGTTGTTGGGCTGGCTATGTGATATCACTGTAAATCGCGCGTGTGCAAAACAAATTTTGCAGTGCAGTGAAAAAAAAATATATCGCAGTGCTGGTGCCCCACATATCCCGCTCTTGTATTTATCATACGGTATGGGCAGTGACTGAGTGTATGTTGCAACTGATAGATAGCGGATTGTGAGTGAAAATTTTGTTGGTGCACTGTTTCATATTGTTGTAAGGGCATAACACCTACAGCAATTTGATTCGGTAAACCAACGTCAGAATTTTCACTTTGCACCCTTGCTTAGTATCGTCGGTGTTTGTGTTTACTGTGTTTGTTTGTGATTATGACTAGGGAATTCAGGGTGGACGCAGCCAATATACGCGGGCTAAAAAGTAATCACTTTTCTGCGTACGTCCACATTTATAAGTGCAGACCAGCTGTTTTGGCACTTAGTGAAACATAGGTAGATCACTCTGATCTGAAGTTACTTGGCTACGAACTAGTGCCTTTATTCTTCTCTCACCGTGGTCTCGCCATTTACGTGCGTAGTGATGTAGATTACCAAACTCCAAAACAATGTGATCCATATTCCAATCCGCAATTCAATTTCATGTGGTTAAAATTCTATCTCCGTAAGAAAATTATTCATTATTGCTTTATTTATAGAAGCCCCAAATTGGATAGCAATTCGACCTTTAACGAGTTTGATGCACTGTCTGACTGCATACAAAGAAGTGTATCCCTGTATCCGCACACTGAAATCGTGATTACGGGCAATTTCAATATACACAATTCTGGTTGGCTTCGACATTCTGGACAGACAACACCCGGAGGACGGTGTGTTGAGATCTTCGCTTCGGAAAATAATTTGACCCAGCTTGTAAGTGAGCCCACACGAATACCAGACGTTGATAGTCATACCGCCAACACCCTGGACTTATTTTTGACTTCTCACCCTGATAAGTACGCCGTTGATGTGCTTTCCCCTCTCCCCGCTCTCAACTCTAGGCCCCCTAAAGAACCGTATGGCAATACGAGAAAGCCGATTGGAGCGGACTTAACAGCTTCTTTAGAAATTCTAACTGGTCGTTATGTTTCCTCGATAACGACGTGGAAGCCGCTGCTGATATGATCACAGAAACTATTTGCTTTGGAATGAGATGCTTTATCCCTCATCGGATGAAGTGTGAAACCAAAAGAAGAGGCATGGTACGACTCGAGCTGTGCTGTCAATGTTAGAGAAATGTTTTTTTCAGTCCTACAAGACCAACCCGGCAGAGGAAAACCGAAAAAAGTTTAAACGAGCCAGAAATGATTTGAACGCCTTTCTTAAGCATGTGAAATTCCAATACGACCAAAAACTGAGGCAAAAAATACTGCAATGTCCCAAAGGCAGTAAAAATTATTGGTCGTTCATCAAAAACATTAGAAATTCTGCCTCATCCTCCATCCCAACGACATCCCAGCTGTCAGCTCTTTGAACAAAGCCTATCTGCTTGCTGCATACCTTGCGGCATGTTGTTGTTAACTAATTCTTTGATTTACCAGATTTCGTTCAATTTACTCAGGACCACATCGAAAACACTACCACACCTTTCTACGACTAAGAAGCAATTCTAATTCAGCTCGATTGGATAACCCGTGAAGAAATCTTATCCCTTATCCAACCCGACCTTCCCTAATTATTTGACCAAATTCTGCCAAGAGTTTATTAGTACTTTTATTTTACTATATGAATCAGCTTATATTTCTCAACAAAACTGCTTAACCTACTACTATTTCCCAAAGACACTTATCCACCGCTAGTATCCAAATCGGTTTCCAAGATAACTATTCTTGTAGATTGGTCGAGCTATTGCGGTTTTAATCAGTTTTGGTAGGACTTCTGGTCTCAAACTCTGGTTTACAATTGATTTGAATATAAGTGTGAAAAGTTGTGCATGATTTTTTATTTGAGTTTAAGGATAGCAGTATTTCGGCAATCTCTGATTCTCTTTCTTCTGCCACAAATATTGTGTATTTTCGAGGCCTGAGGCCTTTAAATCTCTTGCATTCCAGCTCATATGTCTTGCTTAATAATTTGCTGCTCCATTTTCGGTACATAACATAGCGCATTTTACATTTTATATTTTCGCTTTGTATGATGGATGCGTTCGGTTGTTACCATGCCACAGATTTCCGGCATTTTATTTCTGCATTTACGAGGGGCGTTCAAGATATTCTCGGTATCAGGGTGAAGCTGTGGTTGCATATATAAATTGACTTATTTATCAAGTAACACTATTATTTTAGTGCATTCATGTAAAATTTCATATAAATGTGATTATTAATTCGCGTTTTATCTCTAGTTAAACAGAATCATAATGGCAACTGAGGCGATGATGGTGAAAATTGAGCATCGCGCTGTAATTAAATTTCTCACTAAGCAAGGAAAAAGTCAAAAAACTATTCATGAAGAGATGGTGGCTGTTTACCAGGGTTCCGCACCTTCATTATCAACTGTGCAAAAGTGGTCAAGTGAGTTCAAGAGAGGCAGAGAGAGCATTGAGGACGACCCCCGCTCCGGCGCCCCGGCTACTGCTTGTACGGGAGAAAGCATCAAAGAAGTCGAAAAACTTGTTCTTGAGGATGCCCGAATAAAGGTGAAAATGATGGCAGAGATCACCAAGCTTTCAATTGGTACCATTCACACCATTCTTCATGATCATCTTAACCTTTCAAAGGTCAGTGCAAGGTGGGTGCCACGAATGCTCACAGCGCCTCAGAAAAAAAGTGAGAATCGCATGCTGTAGAGAGCTTTTGGAGATGTGTAGTGAGAACGCGGACGGTGTTATGGATCGAATTGTTACTGGGGACGAAACATGGGTCCACCACTATGACCCTGAAAGCAAACAAGAGTCCATGCAGTGGCATAAAAAAGGAACAGACCCCCCGAAGAAGTTCAAAGTCACTCCGTCTGCCCGAAAGCTCATGGCCACAGTTTTTTGGGACTCAAAGGGAATCTTGCTCA
This sequence comes from Volucella zonaria, assembly GCA_963966105.1. Taxonomy (NCBI): domain Eukaryota; kingdom Metazoa; phylum Arthropoda; class Insecta; order Diptera; family Syrphidae; genus Volucella; species Volucella zonaria. The sequence continues at coordinate 119,229,928 of OZ014530.1, forward strand.
TTGAGTACAAAAAAAAAGGTGAAACCATCAACGCCACATCCTACGCTTCCACTTTGCATAATTTGCGGGAGGAAATTAAAAAGAAAAGACGGGGTAAACTCGCAGCGGGTGTGTTGCTTCTTCATGACAACGCTCCTGTTCACACGGCGCGAGCTTCCAAGGCTGCTGCGCGAGATTGTGGTTTCGAAGAAATCCAACACCCACCCTATAGTCCAGACCTTGCCCCTAGTGATTATTTCCTGTTTCCGGATTTGAAAAAATGTCTTCGTGGAAAAAGATTTTCGGATGATGAAGAACTCAAGTCGGTATTTTGCAGAGAAAGAGGAAATTTATTATTTTGAGGGTTTAAAAAAGCTTATCTTAAGATGTAACAAATGTATTGATGTTAGGGGAGATCATATTGAAAAAAAAAAACAAGTTAAATTGAATTCGGATTTTCCTTCATATCGATACCGAGAATATATTGAACGCCCCTCGTATGTGTCGTCTACGGCTGTGTATTACTGCATCAATCACGCTTTCCCGTATTATTTTAGAAATAGTTCGTGTTTCGGCTACTTTTTTATTTGTTCCAGTATATTTCCCATATAACATATATAGTAAAGCGAAATGGTCAGAAATGTCACATTCAATTATAGCAGATAGTATATTTTTCTTGTCAATACTCACAATTATGTGATCTATGAGTATCGAGGTACCTGCCTTTATTTCAATTCGTGTATCTGCATGGGTTGCGTTCGTTACTCCTTTTGACGTAAGCATTTCCGGATAGTCCCTTACCTAGGTTTTTTCTATCTAGTTGACTTATTCATATCACCTAAAATAACGATACCCGTCTTCTTTGAAGCCTCCTGCTGATTTATCCGCATTTCATTAATGAAGGCATCTATACAAAATTCAGGTGGTTTATAGATTCCGCTTATGAATTTTTATTTTGTCTTGTCTTTAGTATCTGCAGATCATAGTCTGTATTTTTTATCGTGTAGATTTTGTCTTATTACGAACCTCCACCTCTGCGAATATTCCTCTTGTAAATCTCTACGTTGTATCTCTCTAGCTGGTGAAATTTGTTTCTTTTCTTCTTTATATTTATTTCAACAAGAACTATAATATCTAAGAACTCCAGAATTTAATTTATGTACAATATGTTTTTAGTACATCCGAGTTTTTCTGCAATGACCTTATGTTCAAGCATACGAGTAAGTAACAAAAGTTTAATGATTTAATTTTATGCATTCTTCTTTATTTTTGTTGTTCATTATTTGCCGCAGTAGTAGGGGTATCTCATTTTTAAGTATGAGTGAACCATGTTCGTGTTATTATGTTTATATCGCTTGATATGCTTTTTTCCTTTTATTTTTTACCTGCACTTTCCCACACAAATCTTCAGTTTTCTTTTTTCGCTTACTCCATTACAGTTGCTTATATTACTTGATCATTTGATATTTCATGCGACTCGTCGCTAGTTTCATATTTTCTCCGTTTTTTTCGTGCCTTTGACGAATCCCACCTGTCATCCACATAGTCGCTCACCATCTTAGAGTCCGTGGGTGGGGATCCGCATTTCGTTTTACTTGGCTACCGAACTATTTCGCCAAATACGATGGCCGGCAGTTGCCTATGACCTTAGCCAGATGCTCGTTCAAGGTCTTATCGAATCGAGGCTATGGTGGCGTCGTCCTTGTCTTCCTTATTCCTCCTCGTCGAACCTCTTGCCTCTTCAAATCAAGTGTCGAAATTTCAGGAAGGAAAGAAGAATTACAAGGAATGATTGGAAAATTGCCTCCGTTTCTATACTGAAAGAACAGAATGTCTCTGGGTTTTTACGTGAAACTCTGTCTGTGAAGACTTAATTTCACGGAATGCTCATACATCTATAAGAGTAAGGATACGCCTTGCCATCGTTTGCATGATAGTACCAATTTTGAATTGTGTTGGAAGCACAAGTTCCACCCTTGGTATAATATTAGGATCACAGCACTCAGTACTTAATTCAACTCTACATGGGGTCGAAACAAACTCGTCCTGCGATTTTAGGTTTAAGCCACAGCCGCCGTGACGTTCCCTTTAAGGCGCCTACCTATTTAGGCCAGGCCCGGACCGAAGTCCTGACTACAGGTGGTCCTACCACCAACAGGATCCATGGCTAGCAGCTTGTAATTGGACAAATCGCAGCAACCTTCAGAGGCATTAAGTTCTGAAAACCGTTACTATAAGACCAGAAAGGTCTCATCCGCGCGACTCGCGGATCCCACCGACCCTTTCTAAAAATTAATTCACTGAAGAACTATGTAGATCTTCAGTGAAACTTAAGATCCCACCTATCCATTCGTTCCGTGAAGCGCTTAATAACATAGTGTTCCTGCGCAAGAGGAGGCTGTCGTAATTGAGGGCTGGTGGGAACTCTAATAGACGATATTGCAGAAGAATGAGTGTCTTACAAACTTCAACCGGGTTACACTTCTACGCTTCTTTTTGATCGGTCTAATTGACCATTCAATCTTCGCAACCACCTTAAAGTACCCGATGATTTCAGATAGCAAAAACAGTCTTTAAGAAGGGTTTCGAACTCTCCCATTTCGTTTTCTTTACCGCACCATAATCTTCTGCAAATGAGAATGGGTAGGATGAATCTGTTGATTCCATTGAGGGTCTCCGCTCAAGCCAGCTTTCCGCTCTACGCGATTTCCTCATTGCATCAGACCCACCTTTTGACGGAGCACAGACAGACCTCTAGCAGGGATAAATTAATTGCTCTGCGGAGGAAACTCATTACGTATACTCGTAACTAAAAATCTCCATTCATCAAAACATAACTGGTAATTACCTTGTAAAGAAATGGCCCCTCTTAAGGCAAAAATCAACAAAACTGACTTATTCCCACACTGCTGGTAGGGTTAATAACCCGAACGTAAAAGGATAAATCAATTGACACAAACTGTGTTCTAAAATGCTGAAGGGAAATATGCAGGGTGTCCACTAATTCCAAATGATTCCTGGGCATATTCGAAGAAAAAAATCGTTCTACAGTAAAGATCTATCTCCAATGTCGTCATGATTTATCGAGGATTTAAGAAAAGGCTCACTTTAGTTTACCCTGACCCATGTTAACGGAGATTGGTCTGTTTCTTTATAACGGCGTTTAAATAAAGTTGATATCTTGTTTGAGTCTTTAGATATACAATTTCTAAGCCTGTTCCATTTTCATTGTCCATGCTAATTTTCGACTTTGAGATCACTTTTCTCCAGAAAATGCCTAATTAACATAACGTTTTACTATTTTTTTGCTTGTAAAAGTAACAATAATATAAAAAAATCATCAATGAGTTTGCAGAAAAACAGACAGATTTTATGATACTTGGAAAAACCTGCAGCAGTTAAAATTTATTTAAAATTTATAAAAAAAAGTGTTTTTTTTACTTTAAGCAAAAATTATTTCATGTGGTTTTGGATATTTTTTATTTTATGTGTATACTATAACAGTTATAACAGGTGCTCAAAGTGTCCTCCTTGTTTTTGTAAGCATGTTAGAGTCCGTTTTTGGATTGCACTGCGAATGTTTATTGATGCTAACTGCTGCCTCACTTTTGAAGACGCTTCGAGAATACGATCTTCCAATTCAATTAAAGTTACTATTTCGGTTGAATAGACAAGTTCTTTCATTCTTCCCCATACAAAAAAAAATCCAATACTGTAAGGTCAGGAGATCTTGCGGGCCAGTGAACTGGTCCATTTCTTCCTATCCAACGGTTACCGTACTCTTCATCTAGCCAATTCTTAACTTCACGACCATAGTTTACTAGAGTACCGTCCTGTTGAAAATATGATGAAGCTAATTGAATAGTTCTGGTAAATCATTTCGCAAAAACTCCAGATAATTTGTAGAATTCAACCTAGGTAGTAGTTTGAAGGGGCCGATTAACTTGTTTCCAAATACACCTGCCCACATATTGACGCTGAATTTGTATTGAAATGATTTATGTCTCATTTTATGTGGATTGCCCGCAGCCCACGTATGAAGATTATGAAAATTTGTGATCCCATCTCTTGTAAATTGAGATTCGTCCGTCCAAAGAATTCTGCTAATAAACTGGTTGTAATCCAAGCTCCGCTCCAGCAACCAGTTAGAAAACTCAAGTCTCTTTTCCAAATCATTGGGAAGCAGTTCTTGTACAGGTGTATGGCGGTATAGATAAAGATTTTCTCCATGCACTACATTAGAAACTTTATGTCTGGAAACATTGAATTGCAAAGCTAAGCGTCTGATGCTGATTGATGGATCAGTTGTTACAGCATCCAGTATTCTTTCCTCAGCCGAAATCCTTTTTACTTGTGGAGCTACCGCATTCGGTCGTGTATTCGAAACTGATCCCGTTTCTCGCAGCCTTCGATACGTATTTCTAACTACTCTTTTATTAGGAAGTCGTCGGTTAGAATAAAGTCCATGGTATCTTTGTCGCGCACTAGTTGAACCTCCATTGTATAGCCCATAAACGTAAATAATACTAGATGGAGTGAAAAATTACCTCCTTGGGAATGAAAAAATTTATTTTTTAAATGTTTTTTTTATATTATTCAATATAGCCCCCTTTTAGTTTGATGCACTTATTCCAGCGATTTCCCAACTTCTTGATTCCGTCCGAAAAGTAATTTTTCGGAAGTTCTGCAACCTCCGTCGATGATTTCCTCGCGTGAGCTGAATTTTTTATTGATGAGTCATCTTTTGAGGTTTGGGAAGAGATAATAGTCCGAGGGATCCAAATCCAGTTACCAATCGACGAAGTCCGCCCGATTCCGCATCAGCAAGTCCAAACACTCTTTCGAAGTGGTCTTGCCTTCGTGTTTTTGGTCATTCGCGGCACCCAGCGGCAGGATAACTTTTTCATATGCAGAATATTGCCCAAAATATGGCGTGTGCGCTCAGTACTAATCTTTGTGGTATCTGCTAACTGGCGCACCTTCACTTTCCGGTCAGCCAACACCATTTCATGTATTTTTTTGACATTGTCCACTGTAACCGCATCGGAGGGACTGCCGCTGCAGACTTGATCGGTAGTGGAGTTGCGGCCACCACGAAACTCTCGAAACAACTTTCCTTTTGTTTCCTTCGCCGTTTTGCCTCTCAAAAAATAATGTTTTATGAGAGAACGAAAATCGTTTTTGTCCAAACTCAACATGATGCCAAACACGTCAACAACAATCAGCTGTCAAAACAAAACTAAAGACAGTATCGCACTGAAATTTGGCATGTCTGCCTAAATATGAACGGACTTCAAGGCACCATAACCTGTTTTTGCCGTAGCAGCGCATTCTAGCGGTCAAGGAGGTCACTTTTCACTCCATCTAGTATCTGCGTATTCTTGGTTTGTAAATGCTAACCTTTCAAACATCGTCTCTAAGCAACTGTAACCTTAGCGTAAAAAATTAAACTGATGTATTAATTTTTTTTCCTAATCTTTTATACCATTTCTGTAAGGTATACTTTCCAAATAGGCCTTCATACCCTAAACCTAATCCTATTGAGAACTTTTAAGCAACAGGGTAAGGAAATGAGGGTTATTATTATTATTGTTATCAAGGCAACGATACAAATTAATTTGTAGGGTCCGGGATTTAACGCCTGGGTACTATGCCCATGGGGTGCGTTTTGTCAACAGCAAGCGGAGTACTGAGTTCCCATGTGGTCAACCATCTACGTACTTACCGCGCCCAACACTGCTTGATTTCGGTAATCTAGCGGGAACCGATGCAATTTTTTTCAGTTTAAATGCATTTTTATTATACTTCATTAATTCTTACAGGCTATACAAAAAAAAACGCTTAAAAATTAGCTTAAATAACTTAAAAAATTATCTAATTATAACTTACTGGCCCCATGCGGGCACTCTAGGTTAAACATAATACGTAATCTATGTCTTTCGACGTTTCATACAGTCTATTTTGTTTTTTACATTTATTAAAACTAAAACTAAGAAAATTTATTTTGGAAAAACTTAGTATCTGGATTTTTTTTTTTGTAATTAACCTTACAGACTACCTACAAAATAATCTTAATCTACTTAACCTACTTACATATAATACATTCATACACGTATATACAATACACGACACATATACACTTCATATATACATACATTCATATACATATATATATATAATTTTTTTTTTATTTTTTTTTTATTTTTTATATCCTATCACTGGAGGCGTTCGACTACGAAGCATCCTCGCCTTCATCAAGCCACCAAAATTGCTGGTGCTGCTGAGCAACATCCCTCCTGTCGCGACTCCCTACCGCCCTACTGAACCGGAGACGCTCCGCAATGCCATGTGCAACGTCTCTCTCGTAGTTGAGTCGCTTGTCCGCAGCTGTTCGAGCGACGTGAAAGATTAGCGGCACCGCCAATCTGTCCTGGATCAGACCATTGCTATCCAGATAGAGGAATGCTTCTGGAGGAATAAAGCCGTCAAAGCGAACTCTCTCGTGATACATATAATTGGGGTAGTAAGCCCCGGAGATCAGGTTGTTCGATGAGTTCATTGTTCTTGCAATGTGCCTTCGAGTCAACTTAATAACAAAATTGTCCACTCTTATTAGGTTCGCCCTATTGTATAAGACCTCATTGGGATAGAATTTTATGTACTCAGACTCTGGTGTTCTGTATAAGCGAAGACAAGTCCTAAGACAAGCCCTCTCAAACATCCGAATCTTTTCCAATAAACTTGCTCTCACGTTGAACCACACGGGACATCCAAATACAAGCATGGGCCTGATAAGGGCCATGTAGCAGATCACCTTCACCCTCGCATTGAGTTGGCTGTTATAAAACAGTCTCTTTGTAAGAGCAAAAGCACCTCTTGCTCTGGCCACAGCAGCACCTATATGTTGCTATATTGATATACAGATATTGAACTAGCCAGATCCCAAGGTATCTGACTACACTTCGACAAGCAAGTGGCTGTTCATGTTTTCCGACGATAGAGAACTTTCGCCAATTCTTTCTGGTATCCCTAGAGGCCCCAGACAAAGGCGTCCTAAACAAAATGGTTTCCGATTTCTGAAAGTTGATTTTCAACTTCCAGTCGTCGCAATATCGCTTAATTTTATCGAAGTCACGTTGCAAAAGTATGTTAATGACCTCAATCCTTGGACCTGATCTGTACGCAATTAAGTCGTCTGCATACGCTATGGCATGGTGAAGTGAACCTATCAGATCACTTGTGTAAATGTTGAATAGGATCGGCGAATTTACCGCACCCTGTTGCAGACCGTTTTTAATGTGAAATGTTCCAGCAGAAGTCACATCGCCATTCTTCACGATGAACTGTCTACTGGAGAGCATATTAAAAAGAATATACAGCAGTGGTTTACTAATGCCCAACCTGTCCAGCTTGAAAAAGAGTCCTTCTAACCATACGGTATCGAAGGCCTTCTCCAAGTCAATCAGGCAGGCACCAGTGCACTGGTTCTTGCCTTTGTTCCATTGGATATCAGAAACCAGTTTCGACACAGCATGAATGATGTCATGCCCCGCCGTGAAACCGAATTGATTATCCGGAACTATATGTTTGTCCTCAACCCACTTAGTCAGGACTCTATTGATCACCTTCTCGAAACCCTTACTGATGTTTGGAAGAAGACTGATCGAGCGGAGATTCGCCGGATTGGAAGTATCTTTATCCCTTTTGGGAATGGGATGTCCCACCGCAGTTTTCCAATGCGCTGGATAATGTGCATTATTCATTGCATTATTAAACAAGGTGGTATAAATGTCCACCGCTTCTAGTGGGAGATGTCGAAGCACAATGTTCGGTATTTCATCGGTTCCCACTGATTTCTTACTTCTTAGCGATTCGCAGATCGTTTGGAGCTCCTCCCTCGAAATGAACGGGGGTAGTACCCTATCGTTGGTGATGATGGTTATTTGACCTATTCTCGTTTTCTCTATTTCATTTCGAAGGTAGAAATTGTGCGCAAGGACTCGATTCTCCAAGTCGTGGTTCGGGCCAATGATAACATTCGCCTTGTACACTTCCTGGAAAGTCGCTCCTATAGCCTCTACCTGCTCCTGCGGATCCTCGATCACAAAGAAGTTGTCATCATCAACGGCCTCACTTGGATCGATACCTGCTGCTACAAGTATTTGTTCGTTGTTCGTCGTTCGGGCGATTTTGAGACATGGAAGGTCGTTTTGATCTTTCCTCCTAAATATTTTATTTATTTGCGGGAACATATTCGGGTTGCTGGTGTTTACAGCCCGAATTTTATTTTTCCAATACAAACTTACAGAGTTTCTGTAATTTTCTTTTATTAATGTTTGGAGGTTTTTAATCGACGACTTCAGTGTCATGATCTCAGGGTTATGTCTGTCAGTAAACTGTCTGTACAAGGTTTTTAGTCTTGACAGCAGTCTGCTTTTATGTCGGTGCAGTGCGTCAATAGTTGCGATGCGGAATAAATCTTCGTCGTCAGTGTTATGTTTGTGATGTAGTGGTTTGAAACTCAGGTGTGTTTGGTTTCGATATTGACTCTCCAGGGGTGGAAGTCCGAATAGGACGGAGAGATTTTCTTCACTCGGAATGGTGAGGTTGTGAATTTTAACGGTTGTTTTTGTGTTTTGAAAACCCTACAACAGCCAAATCTACATGTCAGTGTTATGCCTTCACACGCAGATTTTTCTGACTGAGTTCCAATTACACAAATGAAAGCTTGTCGTGGCTAAGATTCGAACCTTGACCCTCCGAGTGAGAAGCGATTGCTAGTACCACTACACCACGGCCACCCGTCCATTAGTCTTAGATATCTGTCAATCTCCTCGTTTGACAGATTTCTGTTGGACGGTGGATAGAGCGAATTCGAGGAGAGTGCTCTAGTCAGTGTTCTGGTGAAGTGTGTCCAACGCACCCTACTATAATTGTAGCAATACCTTTGCACAAACTCATCCAATTCCGCAATTTCGTTGGGAACAGTTATTTCGGTGCTGAGACCGCAATGGTCACTGTCATGCACGAAAGTGCGTAGACAGTTTGTAGTTTGTTGGTTAGTGCATGTCAGTTGTATTCGTGAGTCGAACAGCAGAAGATCCAAATAGGACCCGTGTCTGGGAAACGACGGACTATCCGTGGCCTTAAGCCCGAGTCGATACATTATGCTGTGTTGACCCCACCAATTGAATAGTAGATTCCCTCTAGTATTTGGTGTATTATTTCCCCAATGACTATGTTTGGCGTTGAAATCTCCGCCGATAATAAAATAGTTATCTTCCAATTCCAGCCTCAGGAATCGAAAAAGTGTCTCGAGCTCTGAGATGAATAAGGTGGATTGAGTAGCCTTAGGTGCATAGACAGACACCATGTACAGCCGCTTTCCACTACGGAGGGGAATATACACGATACATGCTTCCAGCACTTGGAACCTACGTACTACACGACTGTATAAATTAAAAAGAATCTTCTGTTATCAATCAATATTTATTGCACATTTAACTTTAGTTTTACAATTTTATTTATTTAATTTCACTTTTTCATTTATTCTATTGTCTTTTTATTTCCTATGGAAACCTGTTCAATTCTTTGCGAAATCCCGAATTTAAGTGAGCAGTCGGAGGTTGGTTGTTGAGCTTTTATATGGAGGTGGTTTGTTGTTTACACGAAAATGCATAGTATGGAAAAAACCCATGGCAGTGGATATGTTGTTTACATAAAATGCTTGCTATGGAAAAAACCCATAGCAGTGCATATGTCATTATGTTATTTTTGTACATTTACGCATTTGCGTAAACAACTTGTTTGCGCCAAAGTTAACTGTGCACCTAACAGTTGGGTGTTAACTGCTCTCCCTTCAAATTTAGTTGTCCTCGGCGGACTAGATACATAAGTTATTATAATTATTAGTGTGGAGTGCTATTTTTAATTTTTTGTTCCTTAATCTAAATTTATTTAACTTACTAATCTCTGTAGTTCTTTATACAAAAATATGATATTTATTTTTTAACAAACAAAAATTTAATACATATACGATATGTTTTTTTAATTTAATTTTTGTTTAATTAATTTATTTTTTGTTTTCTATGTGTTTACTTATTTACTATTACTGATCTACATATATATTTTCCATGTTTTTTATTTTATATATTTTTATTTTATATTATATTTTATATTATTTTTATATACATAAATTATTCAACTCATTAACTATTAAATTATTTATGTATACACAAAAAAATTGTTTACACATGAGAGGTTTTTCCTTATTAATTCCAGTAACATTTAATAATAATACATACTATAAACATATAATAGTACATAAATCGAATTCAAATTGTTTAGAACCAGAAAATAATTCAATATCAAAATCCTTCTGAACGCATCTGTCATTAGTGAATTTAGAGGCAGGCAGCACATTGTCTACCTAAGATTGTTTTTATGAATTTTCCTATTCTCAATAAGGACCGTAGTTCCTAAATCTTGTTCAACTGTTTTTTCAACGAAAAGTTTTGTCAATTTATTACCTATTCGCTTATTTGTTCGCACATACACTTTATCGCCAGGTTTATATGACCTTGTTTGCTTGCTTTTATTGTGGTGCCTTAAATCCTTAGCCTGTTTTTGCATAATGCTTCTCCTAATTTCATTTTCTAATGCTGGCAATTTTGAATGTATTATGTCAATCGGTCTTTGTTTCGTTGTTGAGTGAATGCTTCTATTGTACTTTACAACAGACAATAAAATCAGTTCACTTGTGTCATTGATACCCTGTTCCAACTTAGTACATCTCGCAATCTCTGTCAAAGTGCTATGAAATCTTTCAACTTGTCCATTAGATTTGCTATGAAAAGGAGGTATGGTAAAAATATCTATTTTGAAATAATCTCTTAGCAAAGTTTTTATAGTCTGTAAATTGAAAGATTTTTCATTGTCACAAACCATAATTTTTGTATCCTTAAAAACATTAAGAGTTTGGAGTAAAGGTTCTCTTATATCAACTATTGCCCTAGATTTTATTTGGGATACCGAAGCGAATTTAGAGAACTTATCCAAACAAGTAATGAAATGTATCTCATCAGTGGAATAAATGTCGATATGTAATATTTCACCTACATACGATGGTATGGGGGTTTTCCCTATTTCTTCCCTAGGGGGGTGCCTCTGATACTTTGCTTCGTTACATATTGAACAGTTCACGATAATCTGTATTAACTTTTTACGTATGTCAGGGAAGAAGTAGTCTCGAAGGACTTGTTGTGTGTTCTCACGTAAGGATCGATGAGCTCGATTATGTTCTACAGCGAGAATTTCCTTCTGGTCACTTTCATTAAAAATATCTATCACAAGTTTTTCCGAGTGGAAAAATTTAGTAGATGGAAAGGTTCTGACAAGTTCATCTTGAAAAAATGCAAGATCTTTTAATTCGCAATAAATACCATTAGCGACGTTAGGGTTAATAACCTCTTTCAGCATCTTCAATAAATTATTTCGATCGCAAAATGTTATTATATGCCGGGATTTTTCTCTAAATATTATTTTTCTTACTATTCTGTTTTCTGACCCTTCGCTGATAATAATCTGGTTCCTAAAGCAGTTTACAGGATTTTCTACAGTACGTATCGTTTGTGTCGATGATTCTTCACTGTGTGCAGTTACTCATTCAGATTCGTTCGTTTGTTGCATGATATTAATATGCTGTCTCGACAAAGCATCCGCAACATGGTTTTCTTTTCCTGGCTTATAATGGAATGTTGGGGAAAACTCCTCCACAAAAGCCTTCCACCTCTTTATTTTGGTGTTAGGGTTCTTTTCAGAAATGGCGAACGTCAAAGGCTGATGATCCGTAAAAATATTGAGTCTTTTAACGCCATATAAATAATTGCGAAGTTTGCGCAAGGACCAGACTATGGCGAGAAGTTCTCGTTCGTTGGCCGCGTAATTTTCCTCTGTTGTAGATAAAGTCCTAGAGATCATCGTTATTGGCCTGCCATTTTGTGACTAGACAGCACCTAATGCGCAAGAGGATGCATCTGTCGTCAGATCAAAAGGCTTATTATAGTCTGGATAGCGAAGCAAAACGTTCTCCGAAGCTAAAATGCTCTTGATTTTCTTAAAAGCGTGAATGGCATCTTCATCAAAATCTACAGGGATATTTTTGGACTGCCTAGCGCTAACATTACCATTTTTTCCGCGCAAGAATTTTGTTAACGGCTTTGCTATTTGAGCATAATCTTTTATAAACCTCCTGTAATACCCAGGGAGTCCCAAAAACGATCGTAAGCTACGAAGAGTTCTTGGAGTTTCATAGTCAATGATGTCCTTAACTTTATCTGGGCAGGTTTTAATGCCTTGTGCGGAGACCACGAAACCCAAAAATGCAACTTCTTTCCTGAAAAACGTTGACTTTTCTGAAGAAACGCGCATATTAGCCTCAAAAAGTTTGCTGAGAATCCGATCAACATCTTTAAGATGTTGCTGCTTCGTTTTAGAAAATATAATCACGTCGTCGATATAAACGTGACAACACTTGCCGATCTCGTCCCTCAAAATATCATCAATAGCTCTTTGAAAAATGCTAGGTGCATTTTTCAGGCCAAACTAAAGTCGACAAAATTCAAATTTACCGTTGTTTATGGAAAAAGCTGTTTTCTCCCTATCACGCTCAGATAGCTTTATCTGATGGAATCCAGACCTTAAATCCAAAGTTGAGAAAAATTGCGATTGTCCCAAGTTTGCGAGAATAACTGAGGTGTCCGGAATGGGGTATTTGTCGTTCGTTGTTTTGATATTTAGTTTCCTAAAGTCAACTACTAGCCGCATTTTCCGATTGCCGTCTTCATCAAACCCTTTTTTATCGACAACCCAAATAGGATTATTATAAGGGGACCGCGATGGTCTTATAATACCTCCGTTAAGAAGAACTGAAATTTCTTTGTTGACAAATTGCGCTGATGCCATTGGATATGGGTACGCTTTTGAGTAAACTGGCTCATTGTCCGTTGTTCTGATGGTGGCTACAACCTTTGTGTTATATGGCAATGATTCATTCGAATCAGCTAATACCTTCTGTCTGTTTCCAAAAATAGAGTCGAATTCTTTACGTACATCTGGGGGTACAAATTTATTATCGATTCCAATGTGGTTTACGTCTCTGCAAAAGAAATACAAAAGCTTTTCCTCTCTACCACCATAGCTAATAACTCCCTTTTCCAAATCAAGTTGTGCCCCTATTTGGTGCAAAAAGTCGTACCCGATTATACCGTCAAAACTATCAAGGCGAGGAAGAATGAAAAATGGAGCATTTTTATTAAATAAATTGTATCTGATCCATGAAGAGATTTTACAATAAATGGGGTCCCTACCGGCTTAATATCCTTTAGATCACTATTGTATTTTATTCGTATGTAATTTTTTGACGCGCCTGTGTCTATTAGAAATTTTATTTACTTCCCTCCTAAAGTTCTGCTTATGTACGGTAGGAGGGACTTATCCCTAAAAAAATTTATTTCATCTATTATTTCTGGATTTTCGCCTTCATTTTTTTCATATTCGTGTAAGGATGGCTCATCATATCTGTTACAATAATTTGCATTGTCGTAATAATCTGTTTCCTGTTGTATTGGTTGATCTTGAACTAAATGATTAAATCTCTGAATTTTCTGTTGTGGTTGACGTATGGATTGGTTGTTTTTTATAAATGATACATTGTGAGAATATTTGTCTGAGGGTCCAGACCTTTTTAGTGGTTGTCTATTGTTCATGTTCTGATATGGCTTTCCAAATGAATTGTTAAGGTTCTGAGTCGGATTTAATTTTTGAAATTTGTAATTAGATGTTGAAGGATCTACTTCCATTGGATGCATTTTAGGTTGGTTGATCTGTTCACGTGTGTAATGAGGTGAATTAAACGAGTCATATCGATGGCTAGATTGAACCAGCAGTTTATTTGATCGTTCACTGTAGTTAGCAAACGAGTTTGCGAACGTATAACGCATTTGATTGGCCTCTAATTCTTCAGCAAGTGCCAACGCAGTTGAAGGCCTTGATGCAAATAAAACGTCACACATTGGTTTCCGTAAACCAGAAATAAATGTCCTAAGTGCATCTTGCCTATACTTCTGATTGAGTGAAGCTATGAGCTCAGATTTACCTTTATGAGTCATTATTGTTTTGTTGATTAATAATGTCAGTTTTTGTTCAACTTTATCGTAAAATTCAAAGATAGACATTTTCCCTTGTTTGAAGGTGGACATCTCTTGTTCGATAAGATAAATTGGTCGCTTATCAGAATACGTGAAATCTAACCGACTAATTATGGCTCTAAAATTAAGAACAGTGTTGAAAGATGATAATACCGAATCTGCAGAACCCACTATCTTGTTCCTAATTATAGCTACTGCCTGGTAGTACTTAGAACTTCCCTCATAACCTTCAAACATTTTATGGGCGGCGAATACAGCTTGTCGCCAGGAAACATATCTTAATTGGTCGCCGTGAAATTCTGGAAGCGACTTAATGAGATCGAGTGACTCTTCACATCTGATTTGAGGATTAATTATAACTGCTTCATATTCTAAAACCTTTGATGGTGTTTCCAAAATAGAAAGTCTGTTCATAAGCTCACTGATTGTAGATTGAAAAGATTTTTGCGTTTGTTCGACTGCAGCATTAACGGCTGCTGTGATAACTGCGCGTAATTCTGACTCATCCATTGTTTTTTTTTTCTTAGTTCTTTACAATAAGATTAAGCAGAGAAGGAAAAATATTATGTGTATAAATGGTTCACTTTCTTTTTGATAATTATTCACAACTTCCAAAAACAAAAAAAAAATAATAATAATAACAAAATGATAATAACATCGGCTTCCAATAACCTTTATATATATATTACAACAGTTTTACTTATGTTAGCTAGATTTTTCTTAAAACTAAATCTAATCTTTTATAATGAAATAACAAAGCACTCCACTTACAGTTATTAATTTATTCTGCGTCCCTTTTGTAGTTTTCAGGCTCTGAAGTTTCCTTGATATCACCTCCAATCTGTAGATGCACTTTAGTTAGTAATTTATTCTGCGTACCCATTACGACAAAAGGTGCGTTAGGCCAGGCAGCAGCGCGTAAACTTGATCCACCCGCGCGGTCTGTTCAGTTAAATGACGTTGTAGCTGAGCCATCTGTCCCTGGATAGAGAGCAAGATAGCTAGTATGTCAGGTACTGGTTCCGGAGCTCTAGGCGCTGCGGCCTGAGAAGCAACCTTCGCTGAGTAACGGCTGGAGTTTGTAAATGCACTGGTGGACGTTTAACTTCCACCTTCTGCTGCCGGGCCAGATTTATTCTTTTAATGTACTGGAATTTGGGACAATCCCGATAGTTTGCGGTGTGTCCCGTGTTCGTACACAACGCACAAGAGAGTTGGCTTTTTTCCGACGCTCCGTCCTTACCGTATTCCTCTGACTTTTGGTTCTTTCCTCTCTTCACGCATCGAGGCTGCATTTCGCAGTTCGACGCGGCGTGCCCAAACCTTTGGCAGCGAACACATTGTAAAATGTTTTCGCTCCTCTTTAATTTCTCCCAGTGTACAACCTGGTAGTCCAGGACTTTGGTACTCCTTAGACCATCCAGTTTGCTGTCGGGACTTAGCTGAACCAGGAAGAACGGTAGTTTCCCCTTCTCCCTTTTAGCTCTAGCCGTGACAAACGGCTTGACCCCCACGAATTTGAGCCCTTCACACTCCTTCTCTTTCAACAGTGCAAGGAGCTCCTCCAGATCAGTCGACGGTTCTATCCCCTTCAGCAGCATTGTTTGCAGCTTGTCCCCCTTCGGGGTGTAGGAGAAGAACTCCGTCGTCGAATCCTTCAATAAATCTTTTATTTTATAATAGCTCTCCACTGTATTACAGTGGATCGCGTGCCTATCTACGCTAAGTCTTTTAATATAAAAATTATTGCCTATGGCCGACTTACATAATTCTATCGTTTCCTTTAGTTCCATCTTAAATCTGTTAATGGGTGGGACCCTTTGTTGCTTCTGATGTTGTTGTTTTTGCTACTGTTGTTGTTGTTTTTGCTGCTGTTGTTGTTGTTGTTGGTGTTGTTTTTGCTGCTGTTTTTGTTGTTGTTTTTTTGCTGCATTTGATGTTTCTGCTGCTGTTGCGGCTGTTGCCGTTGTAGTGGCAGCTGCCGTTGTTGTGGCTGCTGCTGTTTTTGCTGTAGCTGTTTTTGCTGTTGCCGTTGTTGTGGCTGCTCTTGTTGTTGCTGTTGGTGTTTGCTCGTGTTGTTGCAGCACCTGTCTTATTGTTTGGGGTTGATGCTGCTTTTGAGCTAGCTGCGTCTGCTGTTTTGATTGCTGTTGCTCTTCCTTCTTCCTTCTGAGCATTTGCAATTCTTTAATGGCAAGAACTCTTTGTTGCAGCATTTTGATGCTGCTGCTTAGAGACACCATTTCTTCCTCTTCATCTTCCGATTCCGTTGGAGCCAAGGAAGCGAAGATGTTCTCTTTCAGAAAGTGGCTTTCACCACCATCTGAGGTATATGCGTTGTCGTCAGTGGCTTGTCGTGGACGTTTATTTGCTGCTATTCCCGATGCTGAATGCGCCCTTTCCCTCACTCCCTCAAGCAGCTTTTCGGAGGAAGTTTGTCGGATGGGACGCTGCACCAAGTTAGGAATTGGCCTTAGCTTCCTCCTTCGCTTTGCTTTAGGTGTTTGGCTTGATGTGCTCGAAGCCTCACCAGATGTTTTCGCA
Organism: Volucella zonaria; assembly: GCA_963966105.1. Classification (NCBI taxonomy): domain Eukaryota; kingdom Metazoa; phylum Arthropoda; class Insecta; order Diptera; family Syrphidae; genus Volucella; species Volucella zonaria. Next base: position 119,246,658 of record OZ014530.1, read on the forward strand.
GATCCCGCTATTGACATAGCGGTCCGCTCTCCGCAATCCATCACGTTGTATTTATTACAGTACAATAAATGGTATGTAACACTTTACTCGTATATCACACAATGAAAATTAAAAAGAAAAAGTATCTCTGCCCGACTCGGAGTCGAACCCACACCTTTGTCGCCTCAAGCGAACACACTACCACTGTGCTACTTGGAGCCTATATGGGATTTGTCAAATGTCTTGCTTAACGATTTAATTCACTATTTATTTTTACTTAAGAAAAGCCGAAACACATGCGCACACTACGAAGTTCCGTGAACGACTGATCGCGGGAACCGATGCTTTCAGTGTGGCGAGGCCGCTGAGGAAATGAGGGTTTTGACAGGTAGTCAAAGAAAAAAAAGTCTTAAAACTCTTTAATAGCTATGTATACAATTTTACAAAAATATTGGAAAATTGGTAATTCGTGGAAAACCACTCTTACGAGTATGTATTGTCACCTGTTTTTAGAATCGTTGCAATCATAAATTTTTTACCTGCTGCAGGTTTTTCCAAGTATCATAAAATCTGTGGGTTTTTAAATCAAGACTTAGGCATGAGAAAGCTGTCCGCGCGTTGGGTGCCGCGTTTGCTTACGTTAGACCAAAAACGTGTTCGAATGAACATTTCCAACGCTCTGTTGGCGCAGTTTAGGCGCAATAAATCCGAGTTTTGGCGCCGATTAATTACTGTAGATGAAACTTGGATACACGATTATACGCCCGAAACAAAAATTTAGTCAATACAGTCGACTGCAAAGGGCGAGCCGGCTTCAAAAACGGAAAGACGGTTTTTTCGGCTGGGAAAGTGATGGCGACTGTTTTTTGGGATAGTAAAGGAGTTATCTTAATCGATTATCTTCAAAACGGAAAAACCATTACAGGAGCATATTACGCATCAGTACTTGCCAAGCTGAAGGCAGAAATTGCGGAAAAAGAAAATCCTGTTTCACCAAGACAACGCGCCGTCTCACACCTCAGCGATTCTATGGCGAAAATCCATGAATTATGGTTTGAACTGCTTGACCATCCGCCTTATTCACCAGATCTAGCGACTTCTTTTTGTTCCCTCATCTAAAAACTGCGCTCGTAGGACAGAGATTTTCGTCAAATAAGGAGGCAATCACCTTTGTGAACAATTATTTTGCAGAGAAAAACACCAAGTACTATTTGGACGGGTTAGAGAGATGGGAGCATCGCTGGGAGAAGAAGGAAACTATGTAGAAAAATAAAAAAAAAAATTGAGAAAAAATGTCTTGTATCATTGTTCGGTCGGAAACATTTCATACAACCCTCGTAGACCCTTACTGTAGAACGATTTTTTCTTAGAATATGCCCATGAATCATTTCCCAAATTATCGTCAACGACTAAGGGGACACTCTGTATACACCCTGAATGACTCGAACTGCAACAAACTTCAGACTGCTGTAATTTTCAAACCGTTCATGACAGTGAGCTCAAATTTTGACACGTGACAGATAATTTTATTATTTACAAGCCTTTTAAACGATTTGCGTCTCAGTTGTGTTGAAAAATTTTTATCCGCGATGGAATTCAAACGTGATAGTGTGATTGCTTTATATTTGGCTGGAAAACCACAAGTAGCTGCCGTAAGAGCCCTCCAGCACATCAACGTGAATAAATCATTTGTGTCTCGAACCATAGCTTGTTACCGAGGTACTGGCAACGTTGCAAAACGCCATGGAGGTGGTCATAAAAAAAGAGCAACATCGGCAGAAATGGTTCGGAAAGTGAAGGCTCGAATTGAGCGAAATCCGCGTCGAAGTGGAAGAAAAATGGCTCGTGAGCTCAACATATCGTTGGAACGGATGCAACACATACTGAAAAATGAGCTTGGGCTCAAACCATTGAAGTTCCAAAAAGCACACGATCTTACACTGCAACAGAAAAAAGTTTGAGTCGAAAGAGCGAAGGAATTGCTACGCTTGCACGAAAGTGGTGAGTTGCCGAATTTGGTTTTTTCCTATGGGTCGCCATTTGTTATCGAGCAATATGTCAACAAACAAAATGACCGAGTTTACTTGCCAGAGAGGTCCTTCGAAACTTTATACCTTCGGACGGCCACCAGAAAGTAGGCAGCACCGATGGCGATGGGTTGAGCCGCCATAACCGCCGATGGTCGCTCTCCGCTCGTATTTTTGGACCATGGCGTCAAAATTAATGGGATCGTATATCGTCAAACTGACCTCTAAGTATTGAAGCCTTGGGAAAACAACTATTTCGGTCGGAGATCGTGGACATTTCAACAAGACTCGGCACGGTATCATAAAGCGCGGGTCAACCAATATTGGTTAAAAAACAATGTTCCACACTTCACTTGGATTGCAAATTCTCTGTCTGGGGTATTTTGAAGGCGAGGGCATGGGCCAAAATACCGCAGAGCTACTTGCGTGCAGCGTGCGACGCTTTCTTCGGCCGTCTCAAGGCCATTATTCGCGCCAAAGGTGGACATATTGAAAACTACTAATACAATTTGAAAATTGATGTATTTTCCAACATTTTTTTGCTTTGGCACAATAAAATTTATCAAAAAATAAAAAAATTATAGCATTTTAAAAAGTTGGAGTTCGAGTCATTCACCCTATACATGCTCATGTAAATACGAGTATAACATATGTTAACATATATTGCATTAAATGAAGTTAAAAAAAGTTATTATTATTTGGATAAAGGTAAATATGTAGTAATGCGAGTACGTATGTATGTAATATTTAAGTATATATGTATGCCTCAATAAAGTTTACCAAAAAATTGAAGTCGCATATGTATTGTTTTGTTGCGAGAAAAATTACGCAGAGGGAAAACAACGCAATTCGATATACTTGGAGTTTTTTTTTTGTTTTTTTATAATTAGCGCGTGCTTAAGGGGTTTTTGTATCCTTAAAATGTTTGTACACAGCGCGGGCGAATTAAATTTAGGGAGGAAGAAAAGACAGGTACCGACGTACATTATTTTTAAATGTTTGTAAGTTATAACAACCAGGAAACACAGAGATTGACAGGACATTTTTTTTCATGTTTAAATGCATTTTATTTTATTAATCATTAACTCTTACATACTAACAAAAAATGCTTAAATGCTAGCTTAAAATTACTTAACAAACTTATACTAACTTACTGGCCCCACACAGGCACTCTAAGCTACTCTAAATTCTTATATCTATGTCTTTCGACTTTGTTTACATTTTATTTATTAATACTTATTTTCTATGCTTAAGGCTAAGAAAAGAATTTAACAAAAAACTTAGCATATGGACATAATTTATTTTTTTTGTAAAAACTTAGTATCTAACTTAAAATAAACCTTACTCTACCTAACCTACATACACAATACATACATACACACACATAGACACTATGCACAAAACATACATATATTAGTATATAACTTTGTATTATATACTAATATATATATATATATCTCAAATGCTAACCTAAAACCTATGTAAGCTGGCCATTGCTATTTACAGAGCAAATAGACTGGTCAGCTCTGCCTCATTAGTGAGGCTGGTCCGTAATTGATGGAAACGACGACGAAGCATCTTCTCCATCATTCAACCACCAGAAATGCTGATGCTGCCGAACGACATCCCTCTTATCGCGATTCCCCACCGCCCTACTGAATCTGAGACGATCAAGACTGCCGTGTGCGACATCTCTACCGTAGTTGAGACGCCTGTCCCCATCTCTCCGAGCGACATGGAAGATTAACGGGACCGCTGATTTATCCTGGATGAACCCTATCTGATCTAGGTAGAGGAATGCTTCCGGTGGAACGAAGCCGTCAGAGCGCACACTCTCGTGGTAAAGGTAATTGGGCTAGTAAGCCCCAGATATCAGGTTATTCTTCGAGGTCATTGCTCTTGCAATGTGCCTTCGAGTCAGCTTAATTACGATTTGCCCATGTAGCAGGTTACCTTTACCCTGCTGCTATAAAACTGTCTCTTTGTAAGGGCAAAAGCGCTTTTGGCTCTGGTCAGAGCAGCATGTACATTTTTATCAAAATACAGAAACTGATCTAGCCAGATCCCAAGGTATCTGACTACATTTCGACAGATAAGAGGCTGTCCGTGTTGTCCAATGATCGAGAACTTTCGCCAATTTTTCCTGGTATCCCTAGATGCTCCAGACAACGGCGTCCTAAAAAGAATAGTTTCCGACTTCTGAAAGTTGATTTTTAACTTCCAGTCGTCGCAAAAACGTCTTATCTTATCGAAGTCACGCTGCAAGAGAGTATTAATGACCTCGATTTTTGGACCTGTTCTATACGCTATCAAATCATCTGCGTACGCAATAGTATGGGGAAGTGAACCTATCAAGTCGCTTGTATAAATGTTGAATAGGATCGGCGAATTGACCGCGCCTTGCTACAGACCATTTTTAATTTGAAATATTCCAAAGGAAGTCACATCACCATTTTTCGCGATGAACTGTCTATTGGTTAGCATATTGTAAAGAGTGTACAAGAGTGGTTTACTGATCCCCAGCCTAGTCAGCTTATAGAAAAGCCCCTCTAACCATATGGTGTCGAAGGCCTTCTCCAAGTCAACAAGGCAGGCACCAGTACATTGGTTTTTGCCTTTATTCCATTGGATATCGGACACCAGTTTAGACGCGGCATGTGAGATATCATGTCCCGCCTTAAAACCGAATTGATTATCCGGAACTATATGTTTGTCCTCAGCCCACCTAGACAGAGCTCTATTGATTACTTTTTCAAACACCTTACTGATATTCGGAAGGAGACTTATCGACTGAAGATTCGCCGGATTGGATATATTCTTTTCCTTTTTGGGGATAGGCTGCACCACTGCCGTTTTCCAATGCGCTGGATAATGTGCATTATTCATTGCATTATTAAACAGGGTGGTGTAAATGTCCACCGCTTCTAGAGGAAGATGTCGAAGCACGATGTTTGGAATACCATCGGTCCCCACTGATTTCTTAGCCCTGATTGTGTTGAAGATCTCATGGAGCTCTTTCTTCGAAATGAACGGTGGTAGGTCACCCTCTCTGGTAATGACATTATTTGCCATATTTTCTTCGCTGAACCGGGTGAAACCCGAGCCCTCGGATCGCCAGTTCTCTACTTCATTTCGAATGTAGAAGTCGTGCACCAAGACGCGATTGTCCAGGTCATAATTAGGTCCAATGGTATCAGTGGCCTTGTATATTTCCTGGAAAGTCGCCCCTATGGCCTCAACCTTCTCCTGTGGATCCTGGATCACAAAGAAGTCGTCATCATCAGCGGCCTCATTTGGATCAATACCTACTATTGTCAGTAACCGTTCGTTGTCTGTTGTCCGGGCTATTTTAAGACACTAAAGGTCGTTTTGATGTTTTTCTCCGAAATAGTTTATGTATTTGCGGGAACATATCCGGTTTGCTGGTGTTTACAGCCCGAACCCTGTTGTTCCAATACAAACTTACAGAAATTCTGTAATTCTCTTTTATTAACGGTTGAATATTTTTAATCGACGCCTTCAGTGTCCTAATCTCCGGGTCTTGTATGTCAGTTAACTGTCTGTACAAGTTTTTGAGTCTTAACAGAAGTCTACTTTTCTGTCGGTGCAGTGCGTCAATAGTAGGATTGCGGAACAGGTCTTCGTTGGTCGTACGTCGATACCGCGGCATTGTAGCGTCCATAGTTTGTTTAATTGTCTCATCCATTTGTTTTAGGTAATTGTCAATCTCCTCGTTTGGCAAATTCCTATTGGACGGTGGGTGGAGCGTATTCGAGGAGAGCGCACTTGTCATAGTTGCGGAGAAGCGTGTCCATCGAGTCTTACTGTAGTTGTAAGAATATCTTTGGACAAACTCCTCCAATTCCGCGATTTCGTTATGAATTGTAATTTCGGTGCTAAAACCGCAATGGTCACTGTCATACAAGAATATGCGCAGACAGTTTATTGTAAATTCGTACCTGTCAGTCGTATACGTTCGTCGTACAGTAGTAGATCCAAATAAGACCCGCCTCTGGGAAACGACGGGTTATCCGTCGCTTTAAGACCGAGTCTGTACATGACATCGTGCTGACCCCACCAATCGAGTAGTAGGTTCCCTCTAGTATTTGGCAAATTATTTCCCCAATCTCTGTGTCTAGCGTTGAAGTCCCCGCCGATTATAAAATAATTCTCCCCCGATTCCAGCTTCAGAAGTCGAAAAAGCGTGTCGAGCTCTGTAATGAATAAAGTGGATTGTGGAGTCTCAGGTGCATAAAGAGACGCCAAGTACAGCCGCTTTCCACTGCGGAGCGGGATATAAATGACGACTGCCTCCAACACACGGAACCTACGCAACACTCCATTGTACACTTTGTGAAATTTTATACCTTGTTTAACGATCGCGACACCGGCTCCACGTATGGATCCGGGCCGGTTTCTTCTTCTAACAATATAATTATTGTACTCCAGTTTGTGCTTATCGGTTAGCTTGGTTTCGCTAGCGAAAAGCACATCAGGAGTTTGGTCTTGTAGCAATTTAAACATCGCGGCTCTTCGTTCGATCCTAATCAGTTAATTAACATTCACCGTAAGGACCTTCAAAGTTTGCTCCACCATGTGCGTACCCATTACGACATGTGTTGCGCTAGACCCGGCAGTAGCACGTAGATCTGGTCCACCCGCTTGGCCTGTTCTTGTACCTGCTTTTGCAGCTGAGCCATCTGCCCTTGGATTGCCAGCATGTTAGGTGCAGCTTCCGTTGTTCTCGGAAATTTGGGGCGTGACGTCTGGTGTTTGAAGCCTCACAGGTGAACGTTTGATCTCCACCTTCTGCTGCCGAGCCAGTTTTGCTTTTTTAATGTCAGCGAACTTAGGATAACCCCGATAGTTTGCGGTGTGTCCCACGTTCCCACATAATACGCACGAGAGCTGCGTCCTATCGGATGCTTCGTCCCTACCCAGAGCACACTCCTCGGAACTGTGGTTCTTTGCGCACTTCACGCATCGAGGCTGCATTTGGCAGTTCGAAGCGGCGTGTCCGAACCTCTGGCAACAAAGGCATTGTATAACGCCTTCGCTGCTTTTTAATTTTTCCCAGTGAACCACCTGGTAGTCTAGGACATTGATACTCCTTAGACTATCCAGGCTTTCGTGACTGAGCTGCACTAGGTAGAACGGTAGACTCCGTTTTTCCCGCCTTGCTCTAGCTGTGGTAAATGGCTTTACCCCCACAAACTTGAGTCTTTCGAACTCCTTCTCCTTGAGCATTGCCAGGATCTCCTCAGGACCAGAAGACGGTTCTAACCCCTTCAGCAGCATTGATTGCCGCTTTTCACACTTCGGCGTGAATGTGTAGTGCTCCGTCGTCGTTTCTTTTAGGAGCTCTTTCACTTTTGCGTAGCCCTCCACTGTATTGCAGTGGATGGCATGGCGATCGTTCCCTAACCTTCTCCTTCTTCGTCTGCTGCTGTTGCTGTTGTTGTTGTTGTTGCTGCTGCTGTTGTTGTTTATGCTGTTGTTGCTCTTCTTGGTGATTCTTTTGCTGCTGCGTTTCTTGCTTTTTCTGCTGGTTTTGCACTTGTGTTTGTGTTTTCTGTTGTTTCTGCAC